>OZ026851.1:5112777-5235500 GCA_964023205.1 Lutraria lutraria | reverse complement strand
GAATGTGGTCAACAATGGATTCTACAAACACTGTACAATTTTTCATTTCTGACATAATACATCTCCACTAACACACATCTGGCATGTTTTTATTTATCAAACAACATCAACGACAACATTAAATTTAAGCTTTCAGCAAATAACAATGTTCTAGCTTTTTATCAGACATTCCATCAAATCTGATGGGAAACTGTGTTCTGTCAACACTTGAACTTTAAGTGTGTGCATTATTATGGGACAATCAATTTTTGTAGATGTAGGATACTTAATTTGTCTGCTTATAATAAAATAAATTGTTGCCCCATTGGCAAGTAGGTAGTTTATTCAGTGATTCATGTAGACCTGTAATTATCACAATCAAATTATCTTTATTGGGAATAAACTTAAAACAAGTTTATAGACAACTAAAACAATTGCTTGATCACAATCTGTCACTGATGCACAAAAAAATGAAAATATTACAGAAAATGTGAGTAAAAGACACAGTATGCAAGTTTGTGTTTCTTTAAACTTAATGTAACCTAAAATTAATCAAGCACTTAAGGTTTTGATTATAATACATAGCAGTACATTTGTATATCAATATGATATATAGACATGATAATTAATTATCAATTAGACTGAAATGCCGGAATGATTTCAGAACAGTATGTTATCCCTATTAGGAAGTCTAACCATGCAAATTCAGTTTCAAGTTTTATTAATTTTTCGCAAAGTCCTGCTTCACACAGGCAACATAATTATGACACACAACATCAAACAAGTTGTCATAATGACTAATATTCCATGGGAAGGTTGAAAAGTACAGTTACGCCTATGTTTAGCAGCCCCCTCCAAATAAAGGCCACCTAGTGAATAAAAACCATCTTAAAATAAAGGTAACCTAGTGTATAAAAGCCATTATTTTAAGTAGGTCATTGATCATTTATAAATATAATTAATTACCTCTAAATTAAGACCACCTGTCAATAAAGGCCACATTACGTCTTTCCAAAGTGTGATCTTTGTTCACAGGTTTGACTGTATATTGATTTTATTTTTATACAAAGTATATAACTGATCACTAAAACTAGTAAAAAGGTTGGAAAAAATCAAAATATGAAAAAAATAAACGAAGAAATATTAAAATACAAAATACCTGAAGTAACTGATATAGCTCATCCATATTGGATATTTCAATTCCAATTTTTTACAATAAAACTATCCTTTGTATTAAATTCCAAGCCATGATATTTTATATCTACATGTACTGGTACACACCATAATATTATTAACTAGTTCATATAAGAATTTTAATGAAGAAAGTAATGGGGCACTTTGAAGCCTCCAGTTTTTAATCTTTAAAACAAATATTGATACATGCACTTTACTAAGGTCAATATTTTTAAACATGTCATGATTTCACTTGTGTGTTAATTATCTGATCAGTGTATTATAACCACCTTCTGGTAGCAAATACATAATCACCAATAACATTATAAACTAAAGGTATGCAAGAAAATGTTTTTTGGGTTAAACCCATGTTTTCAATAGCAGTTCAGTCATAACACACAGGGTCCTCACCAGACCTCAAGAGTTGAGGGTCCAACATAACCTTAAGCCAATAACAAATTTTACAAGTCAGAAAAAATCCTTCTAGTGTCACGGTAAATCTGACAATTTCATCTAATTATGAAACAATAGAACAAGTGCTATGCAGTCATTTAGAATAAACTGTCATTTAGAAAAATAAACATTGTCCTAGCCACAAACTCAAACTAAAATTATAGCCCTGAGGTCAACCACCGGAGCTAACACCATGGGCTAAACACACCTCATGTTCAATTTCAACTCAATGAAGCAATTCTGAACCATTTATAACAACATTAACAACAACATTAACAACAACATTAACATTTAACAACATTATATCCATTATGTGTTTATCTCAATATCCATATAAACTCATAAATTCCTAAGTAATAAGCAACTCAAATGTCACATATATCAAGATAAATAATTAATATACATTGTAAATGTATCCCCATTTTATTCACCTGGTATATACATAGATAAAAATAATCAATTATCGTTCAATTAATAAATCTTGCTACAACTGCCACATATTGCAATCATAGAATAGCTAAACGGAAAACTGGTATGTGATATTATATTCAGTGTATATATACAATAGACTATCAATAATTTCTGTCCAGTCAAAGAACCGACAAAGTTGAAAACATTACTGGAGATAACAAAATACTACTGGACTGTACAAAATATTACTGGACTGAACAAAATATTACTGGACTGCACAAAATATTACTGGACTGAACTAAATATTACTGGACCAAACAAAATATTACTGGACTGTACAAAATACTACTAGACTGCACAAAATATTACTGGACTGTACAAAATATTAATGGCTCACATTTTATACTGACTCAAATCTTCACTTATAATCTTAAAACTCTAGGTCCATAATTTTACTGAATCTTATTAAAATTTTACTGTGATTTCTGAGTTTTTCGTGTCAACAGGTGAGAGACAAGCTCAGCTTATTACTAATACAGATCTACACAATGTGAAAGTAAGAAGAAATACGGTAAGAGTAATCCTAGGATAAATGATATAAATTGATAAGATTGACTTGTAATAACAGAATAAATGAAAACTAGAGCTGTTACAGAGGTGACTAATACCCCCGCAGCCACTTTGACACTAATACTGCAATAGTACACTATACGGCTAAGTTCAAGGGGACATAACTCTGCAATGAGTGAATCGCTGGGCATGAAAATTGTGTCTTGCACATCTACACTTCATGGTGATAATATATTTCAAGTTTCATTGCAATAGCTTAAAAAATGAGGAAGTAGTTCGCTCCACGAACTTTATGCGGACGGACCGACCGACAGAGTGACTCCAATATACCCCCTCTCAAACTTCGTTTGCGGGGGTATAAAAAGTGAGAATAATTTTATTACCATCATCAGACTGGGTCCATTGACGAGTCGAGCCAGGCGCAAGTAATTCAGATGGTCGTCTGGAACTCCTAACGAACTACCAATCAGAGATTGTCCATCAAGACCTTCATCAATGGAGGAATATTCAGACTGGTCTCTGGATTCCAGGAAATGTTGTCTGCTGTCAAACTGGTCCAAGGAATGCTGGTTCTGAGTCTGGCCTTGTCTATTTGAAGAATTTTCATAGCTGGAACCCGGTTCCTCATCCAGCAACAAATCAAAAGAATGATTTCCTTCTCGTTTTATACGATTTCCGGCACTGTTTTCAGTAGACAAAGTTTTCTTGTACTTAAGATTTGGTGTAGAAGCCCAGACTGGTCTTCCGACATTATACGTAGAATGACCTTTGGCAAAATTTTTGTTTGATTCAAGTAACCAGTCTGCTGTGTTGTTGCTAGCAGCAACCAGATTTTCTTTGACTCTGATTTTCTGCTGAATTTTGTTTTTCATACTGGTAGGAGGCACATTTACATCATGGCTAACTAAATGACCTTTACCCGACCTCTGTGAACCCACATTATCGGGTTTACCTAAATTAATGTTTTTCTCAGAATGTTCAGTTTCTATGTCAAGGTCATCAGCAAAGTCATTATCAAGGTCACCAGTTGAGTCAACCTTCATGTAGGTCACGTCGCCGACTCGCGTGATCTTAGAAACTGATTTATCTTTGTTAAGTTCATAGCTTGTATCTTTGGATGCCGCTTCAACATTTAAACATATTTGGGAAACAAACCTAGATTTACTGGATGTTCGACTTACAGAAGATTCTGTATCACTGATTGTTGTCTCTATTGGAACATTGACTGTAAATACTAAGGATTTATCCATAACTTGTTCTGTTTTAGAATATGAAATTGTAGACAAAGAAGGATTGGCACTTTCATCCTCTTCAGAATTACATGAAACATTCCGTTTACAAACATATAATTCCTTTTTCGGCAACTGCTCGGCAACATTAGGAAGTTGCTTGGATACAAAACTTCTTTGTTCCTGAACAGAATGTGAATCCTGAAATATAAGGGAGATAACTCATGTTGAATCTATTGTTAGAGAAAACACAAGTTGCTTCCCTTGCTTGGAGAAGTTGGAGTCAATGCTTATATCTATGATCATTAGCTTCATTTTGTTTAATAAGGAGATGATAAAGTTCAATTGTAGTTCTACATTAAAGAAAAAGCCTTCATTTGAACACATAACTTAAATCACTGGTACTAATTTTGAATTTTAACAGACATAAGTTTTGTAGAACACCTGACAAATAAAAAAAATGCACAACATCTTCTACGTATTATTTTAAATGAATCAAGGCTGAAATGAGCTTCCATTGTTCTCATTAAAATGTAAGCACAGTCTTGTTATAACCCACTTTATGAACCCCAGTTTTATGAACTTTATGATTATCAACAAGAGGAACTACTCACTACAGATTGAATTACCTCCCCTGCAGGATCTAGATCAGCGAATCCAGAACTGTCTGAATGGATGCTAACAGATTTCTCCAGTGGACCTGTCAAGTAAAATGTTTAATTATATTAGAATATCAATGTGTACACTATGGTAGCGCTATGCACTAACCTGTGTTCTATCGCTCGGAGCATTATGGGTATTTGCAGGAACTGCATACAAAATGGAAGTTATAAACAATAACATAATGTGACGTCACCGTATGGTACACATTGGAGCCAAGTGTACTTCAACATTGCATTTCATTGAATAATTAGTGTTATTGACAAAAGCACAAGAATAGAAATGGTATAACATATTCATTTTACATAACTAAACACATTTTGTTAATAACATACAACCGATATGGTTGTTTTGACATTTTTTATCCTTCCGCGTAACTATGTTTTAGCGTATGTATAACTATCTAAATGTGGATAGTAATCAGTTCTATGCACGGAGGTTAGACAAACGTAGTGACGTCACGCTATGTATAGAACGTAAGAATATAAGAATAACAACTGTCAGACAAAGAAAGACATTTGGAGTTGCAATGTGGTTTGTAGCCATATATATCATTTACAAAATATTTGAAATTTACCAGTATTCAATTTCAAAACTTGAATATTTTTCTTCAGTTTTTTTTTGCCTGTTTTCAATACCGATTCAGTTATATACAGTTGAGCAGTAAGCTTGTTATCTTGAATTCTGTTCAAGTATAACCCTGTTCTCCGAAAGTAACTGCTAACTTCTCAACATGACTGACTTGTAAGCAGTGGTGGAGAAATAGCCCTAGATACATTCATAAACCCCGAACCCCATTTTTACCCACAAATTTTGGACAATTATTTTTGTCATTTTAAATTCCAGTTTTTCTTATTCAGCACAACCCACAAATTTTGACAATTATTTTTTCATTTTAGATTCCAGTTTTTCTTATTCAGCACAAGTATATAATAATGTGACAAAAATTGATGCCTGAAAGAAACTAGCACAATTAAGAACTGACAAACCTTTCTGAAGTAATGCCTTGTTTGTGTGAATATGGAAATCTTCATAAACTGCCTCTCCACTGGAAACCTGTAACAGAGAGATACAATCAATGTTTCAGCAGATTTAATGCCGTTTTTCAAATAAATTTATTCATTCAAATAAAGTTATACATGTATACCGCGGCTGATTCACTGAACCAGTTTTACAGGACTGTATTCTAACCAGTACTAACTTACATTTCCACAAGCAGCTGACAAAGGTTTCGAAACGCAAAAGTCTAAAGCATTAAGATATGCCTAGAAAAATGTTTTTAAACCAACCTAACATATTTTTCTTGGTCGATTAACCTATTTTTTTAGCCTATAGCTTGTATTGAAGTAAAGAATTTTTATTTTTATCAAAAATGGTGGGTGGAAGTTATTTATTTTCGAAAATCTGTTAAACTGTATCAATATGATAAACAATGCTCAGTAAGATTTAACAAACCTCTTCTAATTCAAAAGATTCCTGAGTTGAATGCTGTAAAGGTTTTAAACTATTTTTATCCTCTAATGACCTTGACCTTAAAACATCACCATTCATTCTTACATTCGGATGAACATTTTCTTTATTAAAATCTGACTGGTCCAGACTAACTGACTTCTCAGTAGAGTTTCTAGGAGAATTTGAATAATGCTGAATAATACCAGGACTGATGTTACCAGACCGCGGGGTCAGTTCCCCTTCAGTGTTCTCAGAGTCGTATAAATGATCAACTGGCACAAGTGTATTACAAGAGTCAGATCTCAGACCTAATGACAGTGTATTGAGATCAGCTGCATTCTGGAATTTCTGAATTACCTCCCCTGAAGTGGTACTCTCCAACAGACTGGTATCTTCTTCAATGATTATACTGACAGAATGGGTCCCAGACTTTAATAACTTATCAGATTTATCACTTTCAGTGAAGTTAAACTCGGATTCACCATCATTTATTGTTTGATCAAATGAAAATTGTAAATCTTTAGGTGTAGACGGGGAACCAGTCAGGGTAGACTGTGTTGATTTTTGTGCTTGCATAAGGATAGATTTGGGATCCAGCCCGAAACGAGAGGAACCAGTTTTATCAGTTCGAACCACATAGTCGCCGTCATCATCAACTGATGTCATTAATTGGTTCACTTGATTTTTACGTAATTCAGCTATAGATTTTTTTCGCTTCTTCTCTGAAGTGTCTTCAACTTGTTCAGTAAAAACGGGACATTCCCCGTCCATGCTATTACGAATTGCCTCTTCATATTGTTTTCTCAAATCTTTAATCGATTTATTTTTTACTAATTGTTGCTCTTCATTAGAGAAGGAGTCGGAACTCTCCAATGAAGAGTCGGAACTAAATCGGTCACTGAAACTTTTGAGTCGTAGTCCCTGATCCCAACTGTCCCTTGAATTATCGGCGGGGTTATCCTCTTCGGTTTCATCCGTGAGGGACCAGTTTCCCTTACTTTTAGCACAATGAACAAACTGTTTTCGTTTTTCCGCAGCTGACATGGATCGTTTTATTGGTCCGTTCACACGATGTGATTTCAAATCTTTGAGATAATTGTCACCATAGAAACCTTGACGGGCCAGGGCTCTACGATTTGGAAAATCCAAAATGCTAGGAATTGCACATATCCGCTTCGTCTCCTCATCTGTAAGACATAATAAACACATTTAACTTATTTAAATTCTAGAGGACATATTATGAACAATACAAATGTAATATCATCTACAACTGAATTACGGTAGTCAGAAATGCGATAGTTTGAAAATTGCGATAGTTTGAAATTGTCGGACGAATTTCCTTTTATTTTCAATACAAATTTGATGCGAAAGTTCGAAATGCGATAGTATAAAAAATGCGAAAGTTCGAAATGAAATTGAAGTCCTCAGATACGTTTTTACACTATACTAGTAATAAGATGCGAAAGTTTGAAATGACTGTATAATATTTTTTTTGTATTTCCCAACAGAGAAAATCTTGACTATATTTACATAAATATGCTATCAAAGCTTTAAGACTACATTTCGAGGGCTCAACGCAATACTGTCGTAACTTGTTCTTATTTCAATATGAGTTACTACACTGTTGCGTTGAGCTCTCGATTTTTCACCACTAAAAATTCAAATTTAAAATCTTACCTGGTGAAGGAGGGGCTTCAGGTACTTGGGCACCATGGATAAATTTGACTCCCTGAGCCAAAGCTGAAAATGTCGGCCTCTGCATTGAACCTGAAATATTATTATTAATTGGTCATTTTAGATAACATATAACTTGAAACTATGGTTTCAAGAATTTTCAAGGAACCTTTAATATCATAGATTTCATGAGTGAGCTTTATATCCAAAAATACAAGTGCCAACAAATTACTGGTATGTACAATTTTTGTAAAATTCCAAAAATATATTGGTCCAAAATTTGATGTTCAATTTCCAAATTTGGTACCAACATAATTAAATTCAACCACAGTAGAATCTATGATATAATTAAATAAATTCAAGTGGTCTTCAAATTGAAAACAATGTATTTTATCATTTTGTTAAAAAATGTTTTTTGTAAAGAATGGTTGAAAATTACCAAAATGAGGCTATTTTACTGAAATATCATTAAAATCAGCATTATAGAATTGAACACGTACAGTTGTGAAGTTGATTAAAAAGTGTAAACTTTATAATTCAAGCATATAAGCATACAGTCAATCCTGTGTAAGTGGCCACCTCCAAATAAAGTCAACCCTGTGTAAGTGGCCACCTCCAAATACAGTCAACCCTGTGTAAGTGGCCACCTTCCAATAAACGCAACCCTCTCAAAATAGGTCATTCTTTTAAATACCATCATTGATTACTTAAAACAAAATGACCTTCAAATAAACACCACCTATCAATAAAGGTCACAATGCTGGTATCCTAGGGTGGTCTCTGTTCACAGGTTTGACTGTATAGCAACATTCTAACACTACATTTATAGCAAAAACAAATACAGAACACAAAATCAATAAGGGAAAAATAAAATACAAAATAATAACAATTAACAGTACAGTACAACCTCTCCAGAGCGACCCTCTGTAGAGCAACAACCTCTCTATAACAACACCTTCAAAATTTCCCTAAAATGATACTAACTATAAATTTAACTTCTGTAGAGCACCAACCTCTACACAATGACCAATATTTGCAGCTCCCAAAGGGTGTTGCTCTACAGAGGTTGTACCGTAATAATTTTGGTTTACATCAACTGTAACTCAACACCAATGGCAACGAGACTCAAGCAATCAAGAATGTTAAAGGTAAACATCAACAGAACTGTATTTATTCACAAATCTCATGTTTTATGGTTTAATCAACATAGTAAGTCTAAAGCAGTCATGTAAAGAATAGAACTTTAGCTACAGTATTCAAAACACAACATGAAACAAAAGAGTAAAAAATTAACACAATTTCATGCACAAGAAACAGGAAGAATTTTTTTTCAACAGAAATGTGTTTGTCAATATTTAAATGCACAGACTCATTCAAACTTCGTAACTTTCTTACATTCAATATAACCATCAATGTATATATCTATCAATATTTTTTAACGCATTTGGACAATAACCTGTGGTTCATTCACATTAAGGCAGCTGTATATAAGCGAATGATTCTTAATTAAATCCTTCAGAGAAGAGCCATTCTTTTATTAAGGCCACAAATGTACAACATACAATAGTTTGATTTGTCTCATAAGCAAAGTTTATACCACTATGTTGGTATCTAGGCAACCATTTTTTTAAAAATATCATGAAATATATTAAGCATCTTCACAAAGGGTTATTTTCTAAGTTGATCGGAAACAACATAATACATCTTGTATACACAATTAAGAGGTATCTGAATTGATCAGACCCCTTATAATTAGAGGTTTCTAACACAATCATTGTGCAAAATGAGGCACAAAAAATGCAAACCTAGGTAGCATGGTGTTTGAGCTATCTACATAACAGACCGTGTACATAACTAAGTGTAACAAAAAATAATAACTCACTAGTTTCGTAAAATATAGAAAACAAGCAAAAAACACACAAGCATGTAGCCAATATAAATGTTCACATTGATAGTCGGATTAATATTACCAGTAAGAAGTTTCGGGAGAGTTGACAAGAGCCGAGTACATGTACTATAAATCCTTCAAAATGCCTTCAGATCTTGAAGATCACACAAAAGTTTCAAACATATTGAAATGTATCAAGAATAAATGGCCCCTAATCCCCTCTTTTTGCTGAACTTTAGCCACAGGCTTTGTTATATATCAAGGGTAATGTACAATGAAACTATTCACATTTATAAAAGTAAAAGATAAAATTAATTGAACAAAGAAACAATAAGTATATTATACTTAATTAAGTATACATTAATTTTACATAGGTATAAAAGTTGTGACATCAAGAACACAATGTTTGGCATTGTAAGAGATCATTTATTAATGTAAAATTTCATAAAAAGTTTTAAAGAAATTGGGAACTTGCATTATAATGAGTAATTATTTGTAAAGTAATATATAAAAAAACTGCCTCTGCATGCTACTAAAATTAAAGAAAAGTAGCAACAACAACAACTACTACTTCTACTAATATCACTATGGCAACCACAACAACATTGTTACCTGGGATACGCCAGTCTACATCAGGAGTGTCATTGCAATAGACGAATGGCGGGTAGGAGTAGACACGTCGAGGGAACGCCATTTAATCTCACTAGAACCACTAGGTAAATTATCACTTTAGATTCGAACAATTGAACTTTTTTTTAAAAAGACATGAAGTTGATAATAAACATAAACTTTAGTATGTTACCTCGAACATGTGAAAACCTAGATTAACATAACTGCATAATGATTTGAATGTCTTATGTTTTGATGGTTTAGAAATCGTAAGAAAAAAGGGAAAGAAATTTCCTAATAAAGAAGTCAATGCCTTAATTACATTTACATCCCTACAACATGACTTGGGCCTGTTTTATTGACATTTCTTAGCTTAGATGCCATCTTCTACAATTAACAACCTCAATGCTAATTAATGTTTTATGGTAAGGATTGTTTTGAGGAACTATTAACATCCATTAAAGGGCTTTTTTAAGGCAAATGTCTGCTGTATATACATTAACAAGACTGATAATTCTAGGATACATATACATGCATATCCACGAAACACCTCTTTAAATGGAATTCCTTAAAACATGAACTTTTCTTGAACTTTTCATGAATAGGTCCTCAAGTATGTGTAACTATTTGATTGGGGAGCTAGATTTTTTTTCCAAATCCATAACTCATATTATAAAAGAATACGGTAAGACAGAATATTGAAAACTGATAAAAAATAAGACATTTATAATAATGTTAAAGTGGTTGCTAGGTAACATTTTACCATACTATGACCAGTATGATGAACTTATCAATCTTTTACCATAATATGATAAGATTATCAATCTTTTTGTCCACTACTGGTAATAAATAATTTACAATATTTAATAAAAAATCTTTAAAAAATCAACAGAATTGACATCACATGCACTATAAAACTGAGTGTACTTTGTACAATAATTGTAAAGTTATAACTGTCCCACACACGACGGCGACCTGGAATATGTCAATCTTTAGTGAATTGGCATACTTTTAGATAATAACTACATCGTACACACATAATGCAGATTGTTGTAAGGCTATTGATAAGATAAAAATGAGTAAGTCAATAAAATGAATGTCGCTATTTGCTGTGCTGTGCAGAGCAGTGTTATATCCATTTAAAGAGGTAGAAATACAGAAACATAGATACACGTCATGTAAACTGGATTAATTTTAGTTTTTCATTCATTATGCATCATTTTCACATTAGTTTTATCAACTGAAACATCATAATTTACATTTTTCTCATTTTGCACAAGTTTTCAACAGAATACATTTACAAACTCAAATTCAGCATTTCTGATTCTGTGTCATATGACCCCCAGTTCTACGCAAGTAACTGACAACTTCTAAACACAGAAACCACTCAAATCAGCAGCGGACAGCAAATGACTTTGATATGCCTAAATATATGCCCTCAACCAAATCCACCCATAGAACATGTGCTGTGCCATGCCCACTCACTCCCAGATTCGAGCTCACAAACACACAGCCAGTGGACCTGACACTTTACCTATTAATCTCAGTGGACTGCTCATTAATTATTAATTAAAAAGACATTAAGTAATTTGAAGAAGCATACACTTAAGTTTATGACTATAATAAAATGAAGTGTGAATATTTTTTCCTATACTGCAATGAATTCAATAATATAAACATGATTTTAAACAGTTTAGACCTAGCACCTGAAGTATACATTATAATTGCTTTCTTTTACTGAAACCTAAATCAAAGGTTTACTAAAACTGAAAAATAAAATTTGGTATCAATACACATACTTCATTGCATGAACGATCATATTGATTTATACTTACTCATTTATCAATTTTTTAAATTGATTCACTAAAAGATTTTTAAAAATCTTGAATACAGAACAACCACTCATGAGTGGCCCTCTCTTGAGCGGCCCTCTCTTGAGCAACAACCTCTCAACAACAGCATGGTTTATTTCCACTGCACGTTGTAAGTATTAATTTAACCTCTCTAGAGCAACAACCTCTCAACAGACAACAACAACATGATAATGTTACTCACAAAGGGTGTTGCTATTGAGAGGGTTGCACTGTACTTGCAAAATCATGCAAACATAAAATATTTTTATAATTATATTAACTAAGACAATTCAATCACAGAAAACTAAATTAAATCAAAGTGCATGTTACAAAAATTAAATGAAACAAAGAAATATTACTAAAAAATATCATATACCAAAAAAATATCAAATATGATTTTTACTAAAATTCCACTAATTAAAATTACATTGCAGTAAGCGTGACTGCATTAACTTCAAATAAGGTAATGAAATAACGACACATGTGAAAACACGCAATCTTTCGAACTAGTTACTTCCTAGTAATGCATAATCACTGATAAACTCGCCGTATCAGTTTGAAGGGTAAAACTTTTAATTTATGTGTTTTACGTTGTGTACTTACTTAGGCATTAGAAAAAAAAGGTTTCGTTTCTGGTTACAAGACCAACCGTAATTATCCCCGCCGCGTCCTAGACTTTTTATAAGCCCAAATATGGAAAATTTACTTCCTCACCTTTTTTTACCCTTCCAAATACTTAAAAAGGGGGAAAAATGCCCTGACCTACCTACCCACCCAATTAGTAATGAGAATGTAACCAGAAACAAATATGTTTTAAGGCCTTAGACAAAATAATCTCAATTCATTATATTGAATACAAACTGGTTGAAATAGAACATGAACTCGTATGACTCATTTTGGATCAACATGGAATGGGAATTAGTTAACAATTGCTTGCAGAAGCTTAACTTTCGTTCAGTTTCCAAAAATGGGATTTTCTTGGTGGAGATATTGTTTCAGGTCAGAAGAAAATGTACTGGAAAAATTGCTTTCTTTAAAGGGGCATGCCCAGGAACTGCTGTGTCTTTTTTTTCGTACACCAAAAATGCGATTATCACTTGTAAAAACAATTATTACCTGAAAAGTCAAAGAAGAATGTGCCTTCAAAAATGGTCCCTATAACGCACGCCGTGGGTATTTGTATGTCGTTTAAATAAAAGGCTTACAAGCCTTTTATTGACGACAACGATATTTCCGATTCGTCTGAGAATTTAACTTAGCGAGCGCGCTGCCTTTCAAGCAGCAAAACGAATGATATTTACCTATAATTGATCGATAGATAAGCTTTATGTCGCAAACAATGAACATGACATGAGCAATACTTACCATTTCAGTTTGTTGACATTTTTTCCCGCTTTTGACAGATCCCGAAAGGGTCGAGATATGAAAATGACGAATATTTTCTAAGGCGTAATCGGCAGGTTTGGTAAATCTTGAAATGTGTATTTTGAGTCAAATAGCGGGACATTTCGTAAATATTTTACAGGACTTTCATTAATTGATTTAGGCATTCAAATGATACCAATTTGATTTATATTCGAGACGCTTCAGTTCTAGGGCATGCCCCTTTAAAGACTGAATAATAGAAACTACAGCACTTATTAAATGGTTTGTTTACAATAATTCTAAGTTGATACATTTATTGTTTAATTGAATTTTTAAAATGAATTACTTTAGCATGAAATATTCATTTTTTTGTCAGTTAGAGGGCGCAATTAGAAGATAACACAATCACATTTTACAGAATTACCTAATAACCAAAAACTTACCACTATTTTCATGGAAATATTATATCGCAATACAAACATATGTAAACATCATTTATCAAAAACTAAACAAATTTTCCTAATCTGATACAAAGATTATTCACATATTATTATCAGCCACATCAAAGTCAAACATTTACTTCACCTCACAATACAGTGAAACCTCTAATAGTAACCACCTTAATATAACAACCAATTAAATATAACAACCAATTAACTATAACAACCAATTAATTATAACAACCAATTAATTATAACAACCATTTAACTATATAGACCAATTAATTATAACAACCAATTAATTATAACAACCACTTAATTATACTTGACCTGTGACACCCCCTGTCAAATAGTTATTCATATTTCATGAATAGTTCATGAAGTATGCAAGAAAAGTTCATGTTTTCATGAATTCCATTCAAAGGGGACAGAGCTTTCCCTTATAATTCAACTCGATATTAAGATCACTTCTCATACTATGGCCGTTTTTTTCAGGATCCAACAGTAGTCTAAATAGTTGGCTTTACTATAATACCAGAGTAAGTAACATTTTCACTTGAAGTTAAAATAATTGCATAGATCAAAACTTGAAAATTTGATTGTTGATTGAGCATAAATGTCAAAGTATTTTTCAGTGAGAAGGTATAACATATTTTGTACGGATGACATAAGCCAGTCCCGGGCTTCAAACCCACGACCATAGGATTCACACATCTGATGCTATACACCAAATTTTGCTAAGGCCAAAAAAAAAGGATTACAGTTATCCGACCGACCCCATTTTTTTAGCTCTTATTCTAAAGATTTTAATGGAAAATCCAAAGTACGAAAATACTTGGGGACAAATCATTACTTTAAAGTATGAAAGTTATGTTTAGAAAATAGAATTAGAAAAGCTTTGTGCCCAACCAACCCTATCTTATGCTCAAAATTTTGTAAAATGACTAATTTTTTCAGATCTAAGTATAGGCAGGAAATCAGTAATATATCATTTCCACAAATATCTATTTAGTACTGTCCTTTCAGCCCCTTTTTTATAAAGCTTATCTGATACGAAGAAATAACAACCTAAGGATTTATTCCGATAGTTTCGTGTTCCGATAGTTTCGTTGCCAGTACCTTATATCAGCTCGTGATAAGATTTTAATCTTCATATTGGACCCAGCATTGAATTTTCGCAGTAGAAACAAAATCCTAATGCACAATCTTGATCCAGAAAAATTCCCTGATAAATGCTCTGAGAAATTAAATTTTCGCAAATTTCCCCTATACGGCCCTCGCTTATTGGTTCACCACAAGCATTTTTTATACCCATTTTAATAACTGAGTGATTTTTTAATAATTGCGGGATTTTTTTAAGAATTTATGATAAATCATGATTTTCACTTTTTTCTCAAATAAAAATGTGAGGTGAGCTTAATTAGAAGTGCAGTGGATATTAGGTAATACTTGTTAGTTAATCTAAACAACTAGTAATTTTGAATCACTGTCTTATCTTATATTGACTGAGAAACAAGTTTTAACAGAGTAAATCACTTTCTATATGATTAACTTGTGTTACAAACAAAAAATACTCCCAACTAAATTCATGGACAGCAATGCGGTAGCATAACCAATTACTTCTGTTGGCCAGGGTTTCAAATTGTTTAACCCAAGACAAGACAAGTCTGGGGCCAAGCCCTTGACTTCCAAATAAAGTTAAATTACTGATTATCATTTTACGAATAAAATTAACTTCATGATAATATTATGACAACTTCAAGTAATATCATGGCTTGACGTTCTGCAAAATAAAAAATTATATATTGTATTTATAATTATTATGTGTGCGAGTGTGTGCTAAAAAACACCATTGTATAGAATTAAATTGGCATTTAATTAAATAAACATGTACACATTTTTTTAAACATAATGTTTATTGGTACATACATGAATTTAGGTAAGTCCTCATTAATTTTTCCTCAATCGCATCCATGATGTACAAATTCAAAGTCAAAACAACTTATTAATGATTCATTGACATTTTGGTTAAATCAGATACAAGTATTCTGACAAGTCAACTGGTGTGTAGACAGTTAATAATAATAGTCATCAAGTGAAGATAAAACAGGATATGTATATTATATTTCTATAAACTATTTCAAATTACTATTTTTGCCATTATGCTGAATATTTGAGACGTTCAATCATCTCAGTTGCTTTGCTTTTTTTATTTCTAAGAAAACTAAATATTTAGGTTCAAAGTTCAACATTTTGATCGCTGGTTAGATAATGTTACAGGAACAATCTACGCCACTGGAATCTTAAATTTTAATAATTTGAATAATACAACAGGCATTAATCATCAATCAAATGTCAAACATCTTTAAAATATTCCGCTTTGAAATTCATCTAAAATACAAAGACCGTTCTATTATACCGTGAAAAGTTAAACAAGATATGTATGATACATTGAGATTATTTTTATTATCACATCAGTCTTAATCAAGGGAAAAAACATTGATTTTGACAATGATCAGACAGTACATGTACATTACACAATGTTCATTTAGATTTAATGATGTGTGACCTAAAGTGTAAGTTTTAATGGTGTGTGACCTAAGAAACATAGATTTTAAGCATAAATAAATTACCAGTGAAATGATAGTTTTATTTATTATAGTTTTTAAGATGTAATGACCAATGAACTATTACTTTTAATGGTGTATGACCTGTTAGTATCTATAGTCACAAATGTCACCATCAATTTATAAAGTAATTTTTTCACCCTAACAAATGTATTACTAGTATTTATCACATTTTTTCTCGATCAATTAAGTAACTTTTTAACTATACAAGCATAGTCCTACATTTTGACAAATATTTTTTAAAAGACTTATTTGATTAGGATTTTTCTTCCATTCTTTCATAAGAAAATAAATTTTGAATTCCTCTATAGATAAAGTCTTTATTATTATCATAAAGACATAAAAAAAATCTTATTTATAAATAAAACACAGAATTAGTCCATTCTCTCTGCATATCCAACAAACACGAATTATAACCTGGTCAACAAATGTGAAAAAATCCACAGATGAAATATTAAAATACTAGGAATAAAAGGGCTGATTCTAGGCCAGACAATTTAAATGTTTGGTTTGTTTCATTTACAAATTTCCTAATTGTTTTTCGTCGGCCCTTTTCATAATCAAGCATAATTGAATTAAATTTTTTTTCCTGCACAGCCATCCATAATTACTTTAAATCTTTATTGTTTGTATTGAATTTCTATACTAATTTATAAATGTTAAATTAAGATAAAAGCTCTTTGGAGAAAAGCGATTATGTTGCCTAATTTGTGAGAGGTGACCCTGACCCTTGCTGGGTTTGACTAAATATCCTGACACGATTATCCATAACATTAAAAACTTCATATTCTTTTAAAATTAATTCTAAGACCAGTCTAAGAATGCAGGCTTTTGATTGGTCAATACTAAGACTGTGTTTTAAATTGACCAATCAGAAGCAATAACAGCAGACTGGTCTCAAAACTGGACTGGTTTGCATAAAAAGATAAGTATATAGGTTTAGCCTTAGATATATAAAGAATATAAAGGTGGGAAGGTGAATCTTATCAATCAAGAGACAAGAAAATGTCACGGGAGAAGGTTACATGTCAGTTTCAACTCCATAATTGTCTTCCAGATGTGATCATAAAAACAACACTATAGCCTTGTTATACATCACTTGTATACATCCTTTGTAGAACAGTATAAACTTTACTTCATACTTTGTATGATATTACACTTGACTTCATAATTTTGATATTTCATTTTAAGGTTTAAATTAAACGCATTAACAATGACTAAAGTCACAAAAACAGCAGCTGACACTGAAAACCTTAGTGCAGATTGTTGGTTTGTACATCAGTCTGTTTTCTGACAGTTTATCCTAGTTAATAAACAGTATTTCAGTTATATATCAAGGTGAATAAGACCTAACAACAGCTTCAGAGATTCCTACCAGTACTAACCAGTGTGTAATAATTCACTGCAATACTCATTACTTCAATCTAGATAAATTATTAACAGAAGACTGAAGTGCCCAACCACTCAGCTCACTAGGGGAGCATTAGGTCTACAGACTTTGGTTTCCTGAGTTCAAATCCTACAGCGACACACATTCTCTATGAGCTCGCACTCACCAATGATACCAGTGACTTTTATAGGAAAATTGTACCTGTGACACACATTCTCTGTGAGCTAGCACTCACCAATGATACCAGTGACTTTTATAGGAAAATTGCCCAGGTACGTGCGTAGAACAAGGTTAGTACTGGAACAGAATCCAGGAAAACTGTTTATGATAAATACCCAGTTGTATAAAACTGAAATACTGTTAAAACTAGGCATAAAACCTTAAAGATTAATCACGATTTATACTTGAAGAACTCCATCTAATCAGAACAATGAAAATATACAAGTTAAGATTTTTTTCTTAACTTTAATAAACAAGAAAAAAGGTAATTAATAAGTAATTAAACATTAGAACATTGAACACATTACGGACATTACAACATTATATATAAATAGTCTATAAAGAGAAATACAATAACCTTATTTATAACAGCTATGAGCATATATATTATACTTTACAATTAAAACGTATGACTATCATGATAATGAATAAAAGACCAGTCTAAGAATGCAGTGTTTTGATTGGTCAATATAAAGACTATGATTAAAAGACCAGTCTAAGAAAGCAGCGTTTTGATTGGTCAATACAAAGAGACCAGTCTAAGAATGCAGCATTTTGATTGGTCAATACAAAGACTATGATTAAAGACTGGTCTAAGAATGCAGCATTTTGATTGGTTAATACAAAGACTATGATTAAAAGACTGGTCAATGAATGCAGCGTTTTGATTGGTCAATCAAATGCTATGATTAAAAGACCAGTCTAAGAATGCAGTCATGTGATTAGTCAATACTAAGACAGAGTTATAAATTGATCAATCAGAAGCAGTAGCATAAGACTGGTCTCAAAACTTCAAGACTGGTTAACATAAAAAAATAAACATATAGGTTTAGCCTTAGATTTACAGTTCAAACAACAGAATATAAAGGAGAGATTAAGGTCAATCGTATCGATCATAGGAAAAAGATCTTTACAAGACATCTGACACAACCTCATGATGTAGCCTTAATCAATTAAGGGAGGTAACCTTAAAATAAACAAAGGAAGCAAGAGTTAAAGCCCTTGATTCTGTATTTCCCTTATTTCTGATCCATGCAGCCATATTTTTTATTTCATAAATCCCTTAAATCGTTTTAAGTACTGTACCTGAGAGGAACACAATTAAATGGGAAATAACTCTAGACAATAACTTAATTGGGAAATAACTCTAGACAATATCAGAGTAAGAGTTACCATTCTTCACAAACAGTTTCATGAAGATACAAGTAAAGTACAAGTAAAGGAGAACAGACAAGTGGACGAATGGTGAACAATCCTTACGGAAAAGGAGCCTAAAACAACAGTAAAAACAATAAGCAACAGTTGTAAATTAACAATAAAAAACAACAGTAACAGAGTATTAATATAACAACATGGCAAATAATCACTATAACGTATGGCACTCAAAAATCACATGTTTTCTTATTGCATCCAAACAAAACAACAAAATCAATAAGCTATGATAAATTATCAGTTTTAACACTTTGTTTCTTCTATCATTTCATGCAAGTAATTCCAACATTTTTCCTTTAAAAATGAATGTATCGCAGAGGTTACAGAGGGTCACTTAAATCAGACAAAAGACACAGCCAAGGGGACAGACAAGAAGCCCATACCAGACAGCCAAGCCTTAACAGACAGAAGATCCCTTTATTCTAACAAAGGGCCTCACAAGCAGACAGATAGTCCATCATAAAGATAGAACATCTCAAGAAAGTCAACAGTTGACCTAGAAAAGCAAACAGGTAACCTGACAACACTGACCAAAGACTTGGCAACACAATGGTCAGTCTAGTGAAAGCCGACAGAAGACTTGGCAACACAATGGTCAGTCTAGTGAAAGCCGACAGAAGACTTGGCAACACAATGGTCAGTCTAGTGAAAGTCGACAGAAGACTTGGCAACACAATGGTCAGTCTAGTAAAGCCGACAGAAGACTTGGCAACACAATGGTCAGTCTAGTAAAGCCGACAGAAGACTTGGCAACACAATGGTCAGTCTAATGAAAGCCGACAGAAGACTTGGCAACACAATGGTCAGTCTAATGAAATTCGACAGAAGACTTGGCAACACAATGGTCAGTCAAGTGAAAGCCGACAGAAGACTTGGCAACACAATGGTCAGTATAGTAAAGCCGACAGAAGACTTGGCAACACAATGGTCAGTATGATAAATGCAACACAAGGCATCACATACCTGGTAGACAACATAACACAACATTACCTTCACACAACTCAACCTTTGGAAAAATTCAAAATTGTTGAATGCGTTACACAAGATGCTATCATTTTCTGACATTCAGATTGGAAAATCTAACTAAAATTAAATGATTGGAATAAAAATATTCTTTTGATTTTGTAATCCACGAAAATACCAACACAACATCATGAAAATGAAAAATGAAAATTAACCTATAAAAATATTTAGAAACTTTTTTAATTTTCTAGTATCGAAGTGTTTTTAAAAAGATTCGAAGCGATCTTTTTCACCTTGCTAACATCAAGAATAAAATCAATTTATAAATCCTTAAATAGGAATGTCGTTCAAGTGTGTCTTCCAAATCAACCATGTAATTCTCGAATAATAAAATTTTGTCAAAGAGTAAATACTGAACAAAATATTGTGATACAGTCTACGATGTGGACAATCTATTAAATATTGAACAGAAAAGTATCATTAAGATAATACTACAACAAGTCTAAAATGAGCAAAAGCATATTGAACTAATAAACAAATAACAAAATCTGTGACACAGTCTAACAACGTTATGACATATAATTTATTAAGTGAAAGTTGAACATTTTGAATAAAAAGGGATACTTGAGTTTGGTGCCATAGAAACAACAGAAACCAGTCCAGCTTGGACCTGTAAAAAACTGGAAATTCAGACACATACCAGACAACTTTCAAGGTGTAATATAACAGAAATATTAGGCTTATATATCTGATAAACAATTATATTATAAATTCATGTGATCTTTTTTAAAACAAAAACTGGTTTACTCTTCCTAAAGAAGATAGCAACTTCTCCACATATGGAAGAAATTTGACATTTTATCAAATTTGCCGGGAAACTTTCTCGCACATAATATATCAAAGTAATTGACACAAAAAATGTATACAGAGCAATTGGCATAGATTAAAGACAGCCAAATATATACCAGTACATGAATTAAATTCTAACTTATATATTCATGTTCCCTTTGGTTAACCTACTCATTCGCTAAATAAAATAGGTTTATATGATACTACTATATCACCGGTTATAAAAACCTTGATGTCATTCTCTACAAGTCAATAAAACAATCACAATTTTTTACAACACTTAGAATTACACATACATTGTATCATATAAGTCACTCCAAAGCCATTTCAAGAACAAGCACATTAATAAAATAAATAATGCAGCTCCTTTTTAACCCTTTTGAGTTTAAACTTTGGTCCCATTGTACACAACTAATTTGTCTAACCTTTGAACAGAGCTGTAATCAAAGATAAAACAAACATCCAAATATTGGCTTTCATTTGATTGGCCGATCAAACACTCAACTTTAATTTGATTGGTTAAAAAATGACATGTTGATCAAATATTAATGCAGAAAATTATTTTCTGACAACTGATTGGTCAATATTCATTTTAAAGGATTCTTATTGGTTGACCAACTATAAGTATTGTTTTCTAAGTTACCTGTGCATGAACAAGGCAAAACAATGTGCAAAAAAAGTTCATTTAAAGTATCTAACAGAACATTTTCTGAAATTTTCAAAATTCTTATGAATTCATATGTACCTGAGGTCTTTAAATACTGAATTCTAAGAGAAAAAAATCTCAAAACATGACTATTTGACCAATGAAAGACCAAACCAGGTCTGTTGTAGATTGCAGCCCCATAAAGGGCTCTGAAAATGTCAATACATTATCAGAACAATATAATAAAACATACCAACCCTTTTAAAATGAAATATTTCAACTACAATATAGATTAAGTGAAGAAGAAAAGAGTCAGTATAATAAAAGTATCATTTAAAACCTCAGTTTCTTCTGCATTGACAAGAATTATAATTGCGTAAATACCATTTCATTAAAAAAAGTTAGGCCTACCATTTAAAGAATTCCCAATAATGTCAAAGATATACAGAGCTCCTTACTGATTTACCAAAAATAATTTCTACACTAGCGTTTCCCGGCCATCTAATAAAGCATCAGTGTACACTTCATTAAGAGAACCAGATGAGGCAGATGACCAACTTCTTACACCAAATTCACCTCCAACACTCTTATCATTCATCTCATCAATATTACAATCATCAGCAGTATTACCTCTACCATCAAGCATTTCATCCACCTCATCCTTATCATTCACAAAAGCATCGGTTCCTAATTCTTTATGTATGTCAACCTTAACTAGAACATTATTTAAATCTATGACACCATCAACATGGTCTGAATTAAGATCAGAATTGAACTCCTTTTCTTTTACTACATTATTATTATCTAAAGCCATATTACTGGGATCAGTAGAGGTGGTTGTTCCAGTGTCAAGCTCAGAGTTCTCTGTATCTGTTCCTTTATTCTTTGCAATTGCTTTTGATTTAGTATTCTTGATTAAGTAACGCTCTGGAACTATTCCGCTAAGTTCCAACAAGCGACTGCTGTTTGGTACTTTTTCTTCCACAGTATCTAACCATTCCTCAATTTCATCATTTACAGCACTATGAACACTGTTAACGCTGGAACCTTTAACTAAAAGTGACTGGTTATTATCAGTTTCTGAATTCAAACTAAAATTTGGTGACTGACCTTTTCTTGACTGGTATCCCTCAATCTGGTCCCCGGCATTGCCATCCATTTCATCTTCATCACTATTTTCGAAGACTGGTTCCTGCAGCGCTGAATTTGCTCCATGCATTAGTTGACTGGTTCCCATTACAGGAAGCATTTGTTGGAATTCTGGGTAATTCGCAGGCATTTGGTATTGGTTGGAGATTGGACTCATATTTTGCGGAGGTATAAATCTTTCTGGAATTCGACTCAAAGAATCATCACCAAGGAAAGTACCACCAAATCCAAGGTTGCTAAGCAACATCTCTGGGTCCATCTCACGCTGGTACAGAAGTTGTTCAACACTAAAACGAACACGTAAAACACTGATAATTAAAATTATACACCTTGCAAAGATTAAATGACTTTTACTTAGGCTGAAAATAAAAATAAGTTTGTTTAGTGCGCTCTGACCCAGAATTTTAGCATTGGGTAGGTAGGTAGGGATTTATTTTTACTATATAACAATAGTACGGGTAAAATAAATGCCCCAAAATTTATTTCCTAGGATTTTCGTTGGTTGGTCGGAGCACTCCAAACAAACGTTTTGTTTTCAGCCTTAACAATATAACATCATTAAGATAATACTGTAGTAGTTCTGCAATAAAGCAACTGTTCATGCATCGGATCTAATTTTTCAAACATGTAAAGAAGCAGATCTAACATTTTGCGCTTTGCTTTTGCCTAAACCTTGAATTAATAATGAATTTATTTTTCAACACTCCACATCCTGCAAGCATGCTATAGATGAGCTTGCTTCCAAAAACCAAAGTAGGACAAAATGCACAACATACATGTGAGCATGTAATAAATGTGTGAAACATCATGCCATGAAAATAAATGTAGTGAATTATGAGACTATACAAAAATTGTCATGGTTTACGGTTACTTGACCATAACAAGAGCGCTGCCAGCAGTGCTTAAAGACTCGTCAGTTTAACCACGTCAGTGAGATCTATCCACCTATGAAGTTTCATGTTGCTACCTCTCATAGTTTCTCTGCAGTTATGAGCCACATTAAAGTTTTTGCACAGATGCAGTGATCACTATAGTTAGACTTATTCCTCGAAAAAAGGCTAAAAATAGGAAAGGTACATCACAAAACCTTTTTAATTTTCTTACAAAAGTACCTTTTGGGCAGTACAATTAATTCCTTCCAAAAATATTTTTCTACTATGGATATTGCGATTAGAAATTTGGTACCAAAAAGTTAAGTCAGTCAGATAACAGTAAACACGACTTTTTCTGGCCCAATGAACAAAATCATGGATCAACTTTGGTATCTTATTATCATGATTTCAATTTTAACTTTCCTTATGGACAAAAATAAATGAATGTTATCATATGATACAATCTAGACTTCTATCTGTAATTGTAGATTATCAGAATTTTGCAGCTTAAAGGTTGTTGCACAGGTTACAGCTATCTAATGATAAATAAGTTGACTATTGCATGTATAACTAACTCACTGTATAATTAGCATCATAATCTCCCTCATCCCCCCCCCCCTCTCTGAAATGATCATAGACATAGATGGCTTTTAAAACAAGATTGACTGAGATTTGACATTTT
The DNA here is from genome assembly GCA_964023205.1 of Lutraria lutraria. Classification (NCBI taxonomy): domain Eukaryota; kingdom Metazoa; phylum Mollusca; class Bivalvia; order Venerida; family Mactridae; genus Lutraria; species Lutraria lutraria. The sequence goes on along the minus strand of OZ026851.1, from coordinate 5,211,135 downwards.
AAACAAGGTCAACCATGACAAATATAATTATGATGCTCATCATTGCAAGGTTAATAACAAGAGCGCTGCAAGCGTTGCCAACGCTTGTCTGTTCACAGCCTTAGTGAGCTAGATCTATCCACCTATGAAGTTTCATGTTGCTACATTAAAGTTTTTACATGAGAACGACACAGACGTCGCATTGATCACAACAGCTTGACTTTTTCTTTGAAAACAGACAAACTAAAAATAGCATTTTTTCCCATTCAAACCATAGTCGTCTAATATCATTGCTGACCAAAGTCATGACAGACTATTGTTAGAGTTTTAGAAAACCATATTGACAAACATGGTCAAACTTAACACATGGTTTGAATTTCAGAAATGTTCAATTACCTTTTACCAATTAGCACTAACTATACAGGTTAAGGAAATTATGAACTGGCAAATCTATAACTACAAATAAATATATCTAATGTTAAAGGTTAACAATTCAACAAGTTATCAACAGATTTAAGAAATTTTGACAATTAGTAACACAACTTAAATATTGCATGAACATACAGGTGGGTGGGGTAGGGTTAAAGTGACACATTCTTAACATTATGCAGTTACCTACATCCTAAACTAGAAGGAGACTATAATAACATCATATCAAGGCCACATTTTACAGGAGGGTCAGATACGATAAATGACAATATCCCACTCAGGAACTGAAGTTAATTTGATTCTTGAAGGTCAATTGAATAATTTAATCTATTATCCTAAAATATATCATATATATGGGGTGAATATTGAATTTTATAGTTCGTAGGGAGAAGAAACTAGCATCACTAATAATTATTACATGATATATAACAGCAAATATGTTACCTGTAAACAGATTGTTTTTGCAAGCAATGAATATCAATGACCTTGGGAACATACCATGAATGCTAGATTTATGAGAAATGACTGGGTCAATTGTGTCTCCTTATTAAAGAACATATCTTTTCAAGTACCCTCCTCAAACACACACTAATCAAAGTCAATCATTTATAATACATCTATATATCTAAAACATGCTTCAACATGATGAAGAAGATTCAAGTGATAAGAACTTCAAAAGAGTTTTGGGCTTTTTTATAGAATATGGGCTGTTATACATAAAATGATGTGGGCTTTCTTATAAAATATATGCTATCATAAAATGATATGGGCTTATGGAGACACGGGCTTTCATAAGGAAAAGAGGGCTTTCTGAGGAGAAGTAGACTCTTAAAAGGAGGTATGGGCTTTCTTGAGGAGATTTTGGCTCACATACTGAGATATGGACTTTCATAAAGAAACGTATGCTTTCAAAAGGAGATATGGGTTTCTATCAGACAATGTGGGCTTAATAAGTAGATACGGGCTTTCAAACAATTACAGTATACATGTTAACTAACACCAAACAAACCATAGTGGGTGTATTCCTTCATTACATGATATTTTATATACTTTTCTTATCAATACATACAAAATTATAGAGTGTTTTTGAAGACTTTTTATTACAGACTTTATAAATCATTCAGAAATTAAGCAGTTATAATCAATATCCACATTATTTCTCTAGACAAAGGCCAATCTCTACCCAGAGTTGTCGTTCCCGCTACACTCACACTATGTGTGGATTGGGAAGGAACGACAACTCTGGGTAGAGATTGGACAAAGGCACGTGAGTATATGCATAATTCATCTCAATTCATAAAAATAAATATACTGGTCAGTCTGAAACCCTCATATAAATTATTTTCATATTCCTCTATACTTTGATGCAATATTTTTTATTATTATAAGATCACCGCAATCAGACCATCATAAAAAATTGTTGGTTTTGCGGCAAAGCAACCCAAAGTTTTATCAGTGGGAAAGGTTGGTAGACATAATTTTTGCAAACAATTTATATGCTTGTTTTGAAAAAGAAAAGTGGAGGAAAAATTGTCTAAAATTGTCATGCTTGGGTTGGCATTTTCATCGAGTCGGCCTCATAACTGCAAACCAACAATTTTTTTAGGACGACCGAATATAAACTGTTTTTGTACATGAAGGAAATCACCCATATTTCACCAATTGGTAGCATTATAACCTACAGGACACGGGCGTGCATATCAACACTTACCAGGCAGTAAGACGTGGAACAGCTCTACAGAAAACAATAATCATACAATGCACATAATAATAAACTACAGTTAATATGCTGGGACTAAATACACAAATAATCTTTGAATAAAGAATGAATATCTAAGGGAGGTAACTGTGGTGGTTGGTAATAATTTTTACTTCCGAGGATAGAGTTATCTACCCTGTATTATCAATTATAATACAGCGTTGCCTACCTTTATTCATAAACATATAACAAGAGGGCCATGATGGCCCTATAAATGCTCACCAGGAAAAAAGGTCATTTGGAGACGAACATTGTTAAAATATTTCTACACGAGTCCAAGTAAAATCAAGTGACCCTAAGGTCAGGGCCAATTTTTACCCTAGGGCCATAATATGAACAAATTTGGAAGAGGTCTGCTAGACAATACTACATACAAAATATCTTAACTCTAGGCCTTGTGGTTTCGGAAAAGATTTTTAAAATTTTCCTACATAAGCCTATATAAATCAAGTGATCCCTGGGGCGGGGCCAATTTTGACCCTAAAGCAATAATTTGAACAAACTTGGTAGAGGTCCACTAGACAATGCTACATACCAAATATCTTAGCTCTAGGCCTTGTGGTTTAGGAGAAGAAGATTTTTCAAATTTTCCTATATAAAATAGAATAAACCCCAGGGCAGGGCCAATTTTGACCCCGGGCCATAATTTGAACAAACTTGGTAGAGGTCCACTAGACAATGCCACATACAAAATATCTAAGCTCTAGGTCTTGCGGTTTCGGAGAAGAAGATTTTTTAAATTTTCCTATATAAGTCTATATAAATCAAGTGACCCCCGGGGCGGGGCCAATTTTGACCCTAGGGCAATAATTTGAACAAACTTGGTAGAGGTCCACTAGACTATGCTACACACCAAATATCAAAGCTCTAGGCACTGTAGTTTTTGACAAGAAGATTTTTTTTAATTTCCTATATAAGTCTATGTAAAATCAAGTGACCCCTGGGGAGGGGCCAATTTTGACCCTAGGGCAATAATTTGAACAAACTTGGTAGATGACCACTAGACAATGCCATATGTCAAATATCTTAGCTCTAGGCCTTGTGGTTTCGGAGAAGAAGATTTTTCAAATTTTCCTATATAAAATAGAATAAACCCCAGGGCAGGGCCAATTTTGACCCCGGGGCCATAATTTGAACAAACTTGGTAGAAGTCCACTAGACAATGCCACATACAAAATATCTAAGCTCTAGGCCTTGCGGTTTCGGAGAAGAAGATTTTTTAAATTTTCCTATATAAGTCTATATAAATCAAGTGACCCCCAGGGCGGGGCCAATTTTGACCCTAGGGTAATAATTTGAACAAACTTGGTAGAGGTCCACTAGACTATGCTACACACCAAATATCAAAGCTCTAGGCATTGTAGTTTTTGACAAGAAGATTTTTTTAATTTCCTATATAAGTCTATGTAAAATCAAGTTACCCCCGGGGCGGAGCCAATTTTGACCCCAGGGGAATAATTTGAACAAACTTTGTAGAGTTCCATTAGACAATGCTACATAACAAATATCTCAGCTCTAGGCCCTGTGGTTTCGGACAAGAAGATTTTTTTTCTCTATTTGTTGCCATAGCAACCAGAGTTTTTAATGAAATTTAATTTTTTGAACAATTTTGAAAGGGGACCACCCAAGGATCATTTCAGCAAAGTTTGGTTGCAATCGGAATAGCGGTGTAGGAGGAGATGTTGTTTTAAGTAAATATGGACGCCGCTTCACGACGAATGACGCACGATGGACGCAGGGCGATCACAAAAGCTCACCCTGAGCACATTCGTGCTCTGGTGAGCTAAAAATAGAGTTGACTAACTTTATTCATAAACATATAAAAATAGAGTTGACTACCTTTATTCATAAACATATAAAAATAGAGTTTGACTACCTTTATTCATAAACATATAAAAATAAAGTTGACTACCTTTAAATATTAAAAGCAATGAAATTAGTGTTGTCCATCTTTATACATAAACAGGCAAGAGTTATCTATCCTTTATTTGAAATAATAATGCAGAATGTTCTTTCTTTGTATTTTTCCATTTGAAGATGAATTGGTAATTCATAACATTCATAACAGGGGTGTTACGTAACTTCTAAACAAAAATTCAAGAAAAATATAAAAAAAAAATTTCAAATATTTCTCTTTTCATAAATAATGTGAATCTAGTCCCTTTCTACAAAGTTAAACACACATGCGATAATTAACACATATTATGCAACAATTCATGTGAGATTTTGAACAAACACAGTTAATGTCTCACACATCATCCCGACATCCACTAACCTATGGAACGTAACCATACGATAAGCAACTATGGACAAACAAACTTCAGCCATGCATCATCACTTATGAACTACAAATTTTGGTCTAAGACCACCCTGAATTAGTAATCTTTGTACATCACAATATGATATTATCTTGGAGAGTGGAAGTTGATAATATTTTGAAAAAAAGTCAGGAAAACTTTCAACTTCCGAGCCTCAGAAATAATATAAATAAATCCGATGTGGACATAAAAAAAAGGAAATTCTGGCATATGCCAGGAAATCTTCACTCATGTAACTATACACAAAAAAATAACATGATTAGCTGTTGACCAAAATTGTACGCATCAATATATCTATGATGAGGAAATATTTATAAGCTAAGTGGATGGAATATCTGTAACACATGTATAACACACGTACCATGAATGAAAATCAGTAACATACAGTTCGAGGGTTCAACGCAACACTGTCCTAACTCATATTGAAATAAGAACAAGTTACGACAGTGTTGCGCTGAGCCCTCGAACTGTTGTTCAAATGTTTAAAGTCATCCTTTGACAAAAATATTTTACATACATTGAGCAATAATCAATAAACACTTTTAATACAGCATGCACAAACTTCTCTTTCTAACCAAACAAAACTTTAATCTTCTAAAATAATTTTGTCACTTAAACATTATTTTATAACTCTACATTTTAACCTTCAATCTTATCAGTATTATTTTTTTTAAATTCAAAGTTAATGTCAAGTCAAATTTCAAGGCAAAGTCAATACTTTACTTTTTGCACTATTTGCACAAATACAGACATCGGCAAACACATTTATATGTTACTTAATAACCAAACAATGCAATGAAAATTGTACTTTCAGAATCTACGTCCAAAGTACAAGCTTAAATAAGCTTCAAATTATCTAACTGATTTTGCCGATCAATCAACATTTTAATCAATTAATATCCCCTTTTTTGTTCAAATACTTCCTTGTTTTAATCAACTTTTTCAATATAAATGATTTCGTTCATTTCAGTGGGTTTATTGCTATTTTTTATTGATATTTCAGTGTTATATACAACACCCAATTCACCTAACCAGCTTTCCTTGATTATATTCTAATCAGTGCTAATTAAACCCAGCAACTTTTTCACATATGGAGGAAAATCAAATTTTTTTGGTTAAATTCATTAACAAGATTGACTATACATTATTCGGCTGATAAAACACAATACCTGCTGTTCATGCTTGTGCTAGTTTTTTCAATGGCTGACACCCAGCGTAACCTCTTCTTGGTGGAGTCATCTGTAGTTCTGTAATAGACACACATTTCTGGATAAAATGTCAGCTTTTAAGGGTACAACTTAATGACATAAATTGGAAATTTCAATCAACATGTAGAATAAGTACACAACACTTAAGAATTGTATTTCAATAAGAAAATCCACATGCAGATTTTTGTCAAATAAAACTGGATTTTTTATGTTCAAAAAGTAACAATCACATGAATACAAATTGAATGAGACAACAACTAATAAAATTTGCTGCTAATTAACTAGTTTTTGAGTTGCCCCAGGTTTCTTGGCAACTCCTAAGAGAATCTCAGCTTCCTCATTTGATTGGTTAATATACCGGTACCTATAGCTACTTTATATATGCATCTTTGAACGCTTTCTCAACATGAGAGAATTAAAGTCTGTAAATTTACATCAGTCAATTTTCTTCATCTATTTTAGCAGTTTCACAATGGAGTTTCACATTTTTTTTTAATTTTCAATAAATAACATTTTTATCAATCTATTCTAATGTTGTTATACTAAATTAGCAAAAACTACCAAAGTATTTATTAAAGTTATACTTCACAGAAATAACCAATGTTGCAGGTAATTGCTAGCAAGAACCAAGAAATATTTCACTTCTGAGCAAATTTAATTACAAAGAAAAGCATTCAATACAAGGCTGACAGTACATGGATTGACATTTCCTTCAGGTACTTAAGACTGAATGGACAAAGGGAGATAACTTGAGTTTGTATGAACAAATTATTTATTAGTTTCTTCGGATTTAACACCCTTTAACATTACTTCAGTTATATCATGGCAGGCAGTGATCCTAGTCAGCTTCCCTCGACCTTATTTAGGCATTAACCAGTACTAACCACATTCTATCTGCAAGCTATTGCCAAGCTACCTCACGTAATTCTGAGGTGGAGGACAATTTAACATAGGATGTAACATCTTCAGTCAAATTTGTCACAGACCAACCAGGTGGGCTTTGCATGAACAAGGAATATAACATAATATGGACAAAGGGAGGTAACACTAACATTAATTCATATGGACAAAGGCAGGTAATTATAGTCTGTATGGACAAAGGGAGGAAACCTTGTGTAGTATATACAAAGGAACTATGGTTGCAATGGTTGAACAAATACATTTCACATTTTGTTATATGGACAAATGAAGGTAAAGGTCAATTATCCATATATTAAGGTAAAATCAGGACATATAGACAAAGGGAGATAAAAACACTTTGTATGGGTAAAGGGAGGTAACTTTATGTTACAGACAAGGAATCATAATTATTAGTTTGTTAGTTCATTATAAACACACTGAAATGAAATTCACATCACATTTTCATCACATCAAACGTTGTAAACAAATAAAGCATCTTTTATAATAAGATTAAGCCAGTGTTAGGGAATTGAGCCAAACATGTCACAGTAAGATACCTTCCACCAACTTGATGCTAATACAAGATCTTTTTTATCTGTAGTAACAAAAATCAAATGAATAACTGTTTCCATAGCAACAGAGACTTCCCTTGAAAGTCTATTAAATTGTGAAAGATGATTCTGCATATTTTAGAAATTAACCTGAAACTGTTTTTTAGGATGCTATGTCAAATGTTCCAGTGTATATAAATTGGCACCAGTAACTCATAGAAATAAACCCATACTATAGTGCAATTTTATTAACCTGTCAAAGTTGAATAATTTCAAAGTCGCCAAATGTGCATATTTTAGCTTCGTACTACAATCCATAGTTTTCCTTAATTTTACAGTAAAGGAATATTCAACTTCACATGTTTATACATTTATAATGTATCATTAAATACATGTACTTTTGAGAACTGGTACATACAACAAAAATTATTGTTTAACTTACAAAAGTAATCGAAGCTCACCCATATAAATGCAAGCATTTGTGACAGAGGGCTGGGCCAAGGTGTCGGCTCATTGAAATGGGTAGGTGGGAATTAGCCTATAAGTTGACCGACAGCCCTGACTGTATCCAACACCTCGGCAGCACAGTGTCGTTGTTGAAGGTAACTCTAGTATGTTAAGGTACCAAATGTGTACGTCTTGGAATTATTAACAATTAGTCCCATCCAGTATTTACATAATTTTATTCAGACACAACAAATAATATTGAATTCCAAAAGATATAAGTTGAGAAAACCAGATGACATGAATTCAGATGTAACTTGTTCGAAGACTAAGCAAAGACTAACTTAATATTAAATAACAAAATAATCAATGAGAAAAGGGGCTGGACCCTTTATAAAATTTGACCAATAGAATTATAGAATTAAAACATATTGACAGGAAATAATTAATTAATTACTTATAATAACTTATTGAAGCCAAATGGCAGATTAACCTAAGACTGCTTTGTTTAATTTCACAACTAAGGTGATAAAACATATGTATACAAAATGTAAAAGTTAGAATTTGAAATACATAAATTTGATTGGTGTGAAAAACTAATTGATTGACACACATAACTTACAACAAACATTACATTTTATGTGTCCAGCAATAACATTATAAACATAAAGAAACTTAATAAAAAGGGAATTTTATATAACAAAATGAATTTAATCAATAGATATTTAGAACATGTAGGCCTAGTTTTATACTTTGTTACACATTGACCGCTAAATTATGCAGCTTTGACAGTTTAAGTAAATTGCGCGATACTTTGAGAAAAGAGCAGAACATAGACGAGTCACTAGATACAAAATTATAAGGCAGAGCAAATAAAATTGAGAAAATTCCAAAAATAATTTCAAGTTAATTTTAGCCTGACCAAAATGTAAACTGCCCCAATAGAGAAATTCCAGATGAATATAAATTATTCAAAGAAAAATATCAAACTTACTCAGAATCCTTCATTTTCTGGGTCATTGTACCTGCTGATAGATAATAAAAATATCATAGAGAAGAAATGTCAACTAATACAGTCAGCCTACACTTGATGGAAAAAAAATCATTCATTGCTTATTTTCATTTTTCTAATTTTGCGTCATAATTTTTACAAGACATTTCAGGGAATCTGTAACATTTTTTTTTACATTCTGCTAATATATGTTATGAACAATCATTTTACTATAAACAGTTAGTATTTGAATGACATTAAAACCAGGTTGTAAACTAAAATCTGATTGGTTAGATCAGGATACACAGTTAAGAAACCAACCAATCAACAGACTGGATTCTTAGACATTGTGGAACATACTCTATTTAGCTCATTTTCACAAAATTTGTCCAAAAGATAGATTTCCAAAGTTAACATTTGTAAAGAAAACTAAAAGTTGATCAAATAACTCGACAAACTTTGTACACAACATCAATGTAAAGATTTACACCCCTACAGTTATAAGTAAAGAATTTCACAGGGGAAATATCTAACTTCATTGTACTTTGTGAATAAACTTTTTAAACTGGTATCCTCAAATATAAAAAAGTTTTAGAACACAAATATTTGCAGACATTATGCAAAGAAACACAATAATGTAATTTATACAAAACATTGCAAACAATCTAAAAATTGTCCCAAGTCTTACTGAAACAATTTCTCTTAAGTATTTAGACATTTCCTTATCATTTTAAAGTCAAGTTAAAACCATTAAAACACAAGTGATAAATAAATTATATGAGATATCATAAAAAGGGAGGTAACTTACCTTCAGTACCAACTGGTAAATCATCTTCACCATCTTCAGTTGTCTCCCTTGATATTGTATCTGTATCAGCTTTACTGAAAATACAGAAGAAAAATCATGTCATTAATTTTGTGACTAAAACGAAAAGAAAATTGAAGAAAAAAGTCAGAATGAATGATTCAACATTCTTTACCAACAAACAATAAAAGCAAGACAATAAAGTTGAAATCCATTGTATACAATGGTGTACCCAAAACCTAAATATCATGATGATGGTTCATATTTTGAATAATGTTGACATTTTGAATAATCAGATATGGCGAAATCCACTAAAAAAATAAATGATGCTCTTCTCCACTTTTTAAGATAACTTTATTCAGTAATATAGTGCTAACGCATAATTATTGTCATGCATATATAAAGTACCGGTAATAAGGCCTACAACAAAAATTTGTTTTTGATTACCTGACTTACCCTAATTTCCCCCTGCAGACATATAATCCTTTTTAGCCCATTGAATGGAAAATCCACTTACTAACTTTTATACCTATCCACATGCTTTCAAGAGCAAAAAATCCCTGATCTACTATTCCTATTTTTAACGAGCATTTAACCAGAAACAAATAATGTTTTTCTAAGGCCTAACCTAAACACAAACCATCACAGATATACACATATGTCAGATTTACTAAGCATAGCAAAATATCCTATATATTAGATTTACAACCGTCTAATAAAGCTGCCTTGAATTCAATCATGTCAGCTGACTATAAATTTTAATTCAATAACTTGAAGATACTTGAACCTTCACTGCATAAATGTGAATTTGATATCAGGGTGGAAGAATATTTTTATCATTGTAAGTAAATAAGATATATCACCCCACCCACACATTCTCTGAAGTAATTTTTTAAGGCTAGATGGAGAAGTATTGTAATTCTACCTTGATAAATAAGAAGTTACATTATTTGTGCACCGATCTTCTCAACTTTGAAAATACTGAAGTACTCAAATATCAAAGCACTGCAAGTACCAATTTCATTAACATTGAATGAAGTATGGTAATATTCAATGGTAGTTTTCAACAATGAAAGGCGTCCTAGATAAGATGTCAACATGAATTTGTATGTTGTTAATTTTTTTTTAAAATTATGTTCTATATGGGTGGCAATGTATTTTAAAATAATTTGATAAATTAATATCGTTTAAGTGATATATGGATCATTTCACAATAGTTCAAATATTCATTCATATTTTTATTCTTGCAAGTTATATTTTTCACTTTTTGTAGGTTTCATAAAAAAACTTGGTCGGCATATAATGTGAGAAATGAAATATCAATGAATGGTGGCCCGTTCCTTCAATAAAAAATGTTAAATAAGACTTTAAGGTCCCTACACAGAAGCAGAAATTCCAGAGTTCATTAATTCTGTTTAAACATCTTTTCAACTCCAAAGAATTTCACGCAGCCTGATTGAAAAAGCGTCAACAAAATTCATACATGATTTTCAATTTAAAAAAAAAAAAAAATCAAAGTCACATAAAAATATCCACAAACCTGAAAAATTGCTACTTCCAAAAAACATCAAAAAAAAGACCCAACTTATATATGAATAAGATAAAATTCTCAGTAATAATTCCAAACCTCTAAGGCTAATAACAGACAAATATACTGTAACTTATTGATCGACAACAAAGATGACAATCATGTATGTATCGGAAAATCAGGTCATTGTATTAACATCCCTTAACTACAGGGGTTTCATATAATTTCGTCAGAACCAAATTTCATGGATTTACTCCAATCAGATATTTTGTGGGTACCTATGTAAATTTACAAATTTTCATTATCATCCCTTAAGCATAGCATGGTATTTCATTTCCAAAACTGGAAAATACTGGTTTTGGTTATTTCAATATTGCACTCATTTTGAACAATAAAATTCTTGGTTACTGCAAGTATTACCTCATGGACATTGGTGGCCTTTAAGGCCAAATGATAACAAAATTTGTCCACAATTTTAGTAGGTTTTATGTCTGTTTTCACAGTATTTCTGCCATACACAAGAGGTAGTAAACCTAACAATGTTTCCATGGATTCAGTGTCAGTATCAACCTTATTCTACGCATGTAACTACCAGCTTCTTCAGATGATTGATAAATGGAGGACGAATGGCCATAGACATGACGTCTTCAACCAATTCAGCACATAGAACAAGTGCTCCCCTCAAAACGGAATTCACGAAAACATGAATTTTTCCTGAACTATTCTTGCATACTTCATGAATAATTCATGAGTAGTTCATAAAGTACTATTAGATAGGGGTTAGTATTGCTGTGCCCAGGGTTTCAAACTCACCAACCAAAGACCCATAGACTTAACACTTTACCAATTAACCTAAGTGGGCAAAGTCACAGAATATGACAATTACTAGATCACAATACATTTCTGACATGTACATGTAGCTACGACTTGAGAATTTATTGTATTATAAATACTTCTATATTCAAGTGTTTTATTATAATTAGTCTTTGTTTGATTTACAGACCTGTTAGATAGATGACTATGACCTTAGCATAACCTAACATCCTGGAGCCAACTATGTTTACTATAAGGCCAATAGATCACACCTGAATATGTTCCTTAATTTTGTTCCTTTGTTAAATATTTTAATTAATGAAATAACGAAGCAATTTTAACCTTATTTGTGGAAAAGTATACCAATTTCAGAGCAAAATAATGCATTTTTTTTCTAAATAATATTCTAAAACCTAGCTCTCTCATACTAAAACTAATGATCACGTAATTCTCAGTATAACTTATACCCTAGGACTGGTGTGTTATTAGTCATACTGGGACAAAAATAGCAAAAAATAAATTATCGTATTGCAGAGAGGCAGGTTACTGACAACATCATGGTAAGGAGAGAATTGTTTTATATTAACAGACCACCATAATAAAATGACATTACTGCAATCAATGATATCACATGACTGACAGGTCCACAAAACAATCAATACAAAAAAGTATGAATTCTCATGTATGTAAATATAATAATATAATCATCTTCATTCTGATACCTAATAAATTATACAAGACCTATTACTAGCGGCATCACTAAATAATTTGATTAGCGCATAAGGTTTCCTTTTCAATGCATGAGTGGGTTCAGTGCCGTTTTTCGGTGATACTTCAGTTATAGACAGCAGCCCTTCACATAACCAGTTTTCCTGGATTCTAATTTAACCAGTACTAATTTTACCTATGGAGAAATATCGACTTTTTTGCAAAACTTTTATTTTAACTGCCACAACTTGGATATGAACCCAGATAATGCGGCGTGACAAGCCAAGTGAATTATATGCCGCAGCTACATTATGTTTGATAGTTTCCTATAATTCAATAATGAATGGTACAGTGACTTATGTATTTGTTCCTTTTATATGAGTCGACGACGCAAAATACAACAAATTAAATTTAACATGAATTCATCACTAAATTGTTACCAAATTATGTGTCACATGACAGAATAATATAAATCATGTTGTATACTGTACACAATCGTCATACTCATAACGTAGCAAAAAGCTGTCACAAAGCCACAGGGTTATTAATTATGATTTTGTACTCACAAACTTTTATAGAATCTATATTATAATCATATGTCTACATTGGAACCATGGAGCCTGCATTAACAGCTAAATCAAGTGATTTCAGTACATTTTAAGCAATTGTTGAATATATTTATTCATGACCTATTAGCAAGGTATTGCAACAATTTTATCCATTAAAATCAAATTTCAACTTGTTCACTTACCTGTAATTGACTGAAAGAAAGTTAAGGGGCTGATCCTGCTGTACACACAGTTTTTTTTCAAAAACTTATTTTTTGTTTGAATAATGAAAAATTATGTAAACAAGCATGTACACAATAAACTAGCAATACAGCATAGAATAATCTCACATTTCATACACTGTCTTTTAAATTTTGTTATATGCAATCTACACAGCATGTCATGTTTGTTTTCAAATATAAGTCTATACTTAATTCAGAATCAACCCTCTATGTTATAAAATTCAGTACAATGTCAACAATGATATAAATCATGCTTAATAAAATCTAATAATTCAATTTTACTACATAATTTAGTAATTTTCTTTATCGCTTGGCTGTTTGCATAGACTTCTAGTGATCGAGAAAGATTCCTATCTATAATGAATCAGCAGTATAATCACCGGATGTTTTTCTCTTTCTCAACAGAAAAAACATTACATTTCTCATGAAACATTCTAAGATAATAGCCATCAGAGAATGTCAGCAACCATGGGAACAGCAGCCAGACAAGAAGAGCCTCCATGGTTGAGAGATTATGATCCCTAACTAGCAATAACTAACACCACTCTGCTGTGAGTTTAATTTTCAAAATCAGTTCAGCTATACTTAATGGAAAAAAAAAGATTTTGGTGGTTGTAGTGTTGTTTAACCAATTAGACGGCACAGTTAAGTTTAAGCTGGAATATTTACAAAAAATGTTTTTTTGCAGTCATTTGTATTATGTATATTTACCCCTTTAAAAGACTTGCAGTCAAACCTGTGTTAGTGGCCCCTTCAAATAAAGCCACCCTATGAATAAAGGTCATTCTTTGAAAAACCACCATTTTTCATTTAGAACAAAATGACCTCTGAATAATGGCCACCTGTTAATAAAGGTAACATTTTGTCTTTACCAAGGATGGCCTTTGTTCACAGGTTTAACTGTATATGAAATATGGTGGAAGTGCCTCAACAGTCAACATAAATCTACATGAAAACTGTCAGCGAGTCGAACAAACAAAGTTAATATTATTTTCTAAACACTAGTCAGTCCGGAGAGTTTAGTAAACTATACATTACTTGTCATTAGTGGCCTTGGCTGACAATTTACAATTCCATATTTAACGAAAAGTAAAAACTAACCAATTTCCTTAGAATAAATAGCTTCAGTTTTAGGAATTTTCTTTTTTTCCAGCCCCATTTGGTTAAATCTCGTTATATCCCCCCCCCCCCATCTTTGATACATATTGGTTAAGTGAGTCATCTCACACAAACGATATAATATTCTAATATTATGTATCATCTTTCATCTCCATATTTCTATGGAGTATAAAATTAAACAAATCAAGGAAAAATGTTCAACATACCGTGTCATCATTATACAGTAACAGGTTTTGATATCTAAAACCTGAAGAACATTTTAAATATCCTCCAAAAGAATTTTAGCACAAGTCTAATACATGTATTAACACAATAACATCACAACCTACAAAATGTCAGGTTAAATATCACTAAAACTAGGATAAATATCACTAAAACTAGGACAAATATCACTAAAACTTTACAAGTGTCAACCTTCACAGCACATGAATATGAAGATTACTTATAATTCACAAAGAAGATAATGTCCTAGATTTTCACCTCTCTACATACTAGAACTTTATTAATATTATAGAAAATTCACCATTCAAGTAAATATCACTCAAGTAGATCATAAAAGCACAAGCACTGTACTCCAATAAATATCATTCATCATACATCATCAAGTCATCATTAAAACCTGATACAGTGACCCCTTATATCCTGATAAGTTAATAGTTTTATTTTCTATGAAATAAAATTATCACATGAGCTAACCGTAACTTTGCCTACATGGCTCGTCTTGGTCTAATTCACCTTAAATTAGGCATTACAAAAAATGTTTGTTTCTGGATACCCTGTCTACCCGAATCTGTCTACGACCCTTAAATTTTTATAAGGCCCAAGTAATGATACATCCACTGTCTCACTGTTTAACCTTTCCAAACCTTTCAAAATTGTTTTAGAAATCTGCCACAAACCTACCGGTACCCTATTTTTGATGAGCAGGAAACCAGAAACAAATATTTTTTTATATGTCACCAGTTTTACAAATCACTGCAAATCAGCATGCACTCCAGAAATCATTTGAATTTGTGTCAAAATTATTATCATCAACATAACAAAATGTACAGTGAATCATATAACATTTCCCCTTCTTACTTAAATCTCTCATATATCATTACATAACTTGAACAGCACCCCACTTAAACCAACTCACAAAATATCAAGTGTTGTGTTAAAGGCATTTCTCAAATTTACAACATATTAATACACGAAAGATGCATACACAAATATTTATAACCACATTAAAGTTTTGTACATTTGTACTCACAAAAAGCTCAATTGAAATAAGTACAGCAAATGATGAGTGTTTGTCAATGTTTGTAAATTTTACAAAAATAGGCAATTAAGATCAAATCAGTGTCAGAAAAACAACAAAACAACAACTTAATAGCATCAAGACAACAGCTTAATAGCATCAAAAGCAACAACTTAATAGCATCAAAAGCAACAACTTAATAGCATCAAGACAACAACTTAATAGCATCAAGACAACAACTTAATAGCATCAAAAGCATCAACTTGATAGCATCAAAAACAACAACTTAATAGCATCAAAAGCAACAACTTGATAGCATCAAAAACAACAACTTGATAGCATCAAAAACAACAACTTAATAGCATCAAAAGCAACACCTTAATAGCATCAATACAGCAACTTAATAGCATCAAGACAACAACTTAACAGCATCAAGACAACAACTTAATAGCATCAAAAGCAACAACTTGATAGCATCAAAAACAACAACTTAATAGCATCAAAACAACAACTTAATAGCATCAAAAACAACAACTTAATAGCATCAAAAGCAACAACTTAATAGCATCAAGACAACAACTTAATAGCATCAAGACAACAACTTAATAGCAAAAACCTTAACAGCAAAACAACAACTTAATTTTAGCAACAAAACAACAACTTAAAAGCAACAAAACGATAAATACATGTAGCAACAAAAGCAACAACTTAATAGCAACGACCCAACAAATTTAAAGAATCAAAACAACAACTTAATTAATTGCACTGAAACGACAACTAAACAGCAATAAAACAACAGATTAATAGCATCATTCAAGTAGTAATAAGTCATCTACAATATGAATAAACATGTACCACTGTATAAAGAGCAGCATAAACATAAAGTAACATTTATATATATTTAAAAACAAAAGTGTATGTGAGGGCATCTTTAAAAATTGTTGGTGTCATAAGACGAGCTCACTAAACAATCCCCAACCCCTGAAATGTTTAAGCAAGTTTAACAAATTTTTTGCTCATTATTCCAGCTTTACATTTTCAGTGCAAGCATAAAGTTAACAAAAACATTTATCTAACTTTAATAATTAGTTACCCACTGTTAAAAGTTTGGGTAACCACATAACTGTAAACTAACATCTTTTTTATCATGACCTGATTATATAAACTTAGTTTACACCAAGGTGAAGTTTTCATTGTTTAATCTTCTAAGCTGAGATGTTAACCACCCACACATTTTTTACACAAAACTCGCTAAAAAATTACACGCATTTCAAAATCTGACAGACACACCCAATTTTCATCATGAAAGGAGTTAAAATAATCTGACTTTGACGATAGTTTAATACATACAAAAATCTGTCTCCAGGTTTAAATGTTTCTGTCTCAAATATTATTCTGATCAAAACTGCATCTTTAATTGTTTGTTTATTTGAATTTTATGCCCCAGTTTTCAACAGTCAGAGTCATATGAGGCGGACAGTTCACCATTGTTCCTGGGAAGAACCAGTACTAGACTCCCATCCTCTGTAAGCAACTGCCTACTTTCTCACATAAAGATGGTCGGTAACTACAGCTCAAACTCACGAAGTCAGTGGCCTTATAACCATCCGACCACGGAGACGGGTCGCATGTTTAAATTGTTACACTAACAGCCAGGGTCATACAGAGATTGTTCAAGCATTAACAGTGGAGGAAGAAGACCCTGGTGTGTCTAGACATCTAGGTAGAACCACTACAGACCCTGGTGTGTCTAGACATCTAGGTAGAACCACTACAGACCCTGGTGTGTCTAGACATCTAGGTAGAACCACTACAGACCCTGGTGTGTCTAGACATCTAGGTAGAACAACCACAGACTTCTGCTAGCCAGCTGGACAGTTCCTTTGCTTACAAATTATTTCTAGACCTAGCTGGGATTTGAACTCAAAGCACTGAGGGGCTAGTGATAACTATGGACAGAGGCCATAATCACTCAACCATCGAGATCTTTTAAACTCAAAGATTAATCTCAAGTTTTATCATCTTAAACCAAGATCTCAGTCTGAACATTGAGAAGACAATTAAACATGAAGATAAGGGGACAACATGGATGAGTGGTTATAGTTTCTGACCAGTAATTCACAAACTCCTTATCACTATGAGTAACTAGAAGCCCAAGGGCAACATGTCGAGCCCCTGTTTAGCCAGCTTGTGATCTTGACCTTTGAACTACAAGTATGGGTGATATTCATGACACATCATTTCATTGAAGTAAACTTTTATACCAATTTATTTAAAAAGTTACAGAAGTTACAGCCCAGACAAGGAAAATATATTTGACCGAATGTGTAATCTTGACCTTTGACCTATAAAATTCTGGGTGTTGCCCAAGACACATGGTCGCATTTTATTATAGCAAGTCATTTTTAAATAATTCCATGCATAAGGGAGACACAGCCCTGACAAGGTGTATAACGATTATTTTTTATGTTTGACCTCTAAGCGTGACCTTGACCTTTGAGCTAGAGACCTGGATCTTACGCACTGCACACCGCCTCATGGTGTTTAACAATTATGCCAAGTTATCTTAAAAATTTTCTATGCATAAGGGAGATACGGCCCGGACAAGGTGTATAATGCTCATTTTTGATGTTTGACCTCTAAGTGTGACCTTGACCTTTGAGCTAGAGACCTGGATCTTGCGCACTGCACACCGTCCCATGGTGTTTAACAATTATGCCAAGTTATCTTAAAAAGTTTCCATGAATAAGGGAGATACAGCCCGGACAAGGTCTATAATGCTCATTTTCGACGTTTGACCTCTAAGTGTGACCTTGACCTTTGAGATAGAGACCTGGATTTTGCGCACTGCACACCGTCTCATAGTGTTTAACAATTATGCCAAGTTATTTTAAAAAGTGTCAATGCATAAGGGAGATACAGCCCGGACAAGGATCCGGACGGACACACTAACTCACTAACTAACTAACTAACGTACAGACACGCAACCGCCATTGTGGCGACTATGTCGAGCTCACCGCAGGCGGGCTCGACAAAAATCTCACACAGGACCAGTAAAAATCTTCCTATGAGGAAGTTGTCTAGCTGGCTTGAGCAAGTGCTGTCTAGGGTCTGCTTCCAGTGTTCAGCCCCTTTTATAATGTTTTGGGAAACAGGTATCCGGTCCTTTTGACTGGTGAAATTTCTTGAAACACCAAATTGGGGAATTTTTAAGGACTAACATACATCCTATAGGTAGCATCACAAATCATTTTTTTAATTATGGGGAAATTTTTCTTTCATGCAGCGGGAAAAATACAATGTACTTTTATACTTGGAAAGGGCCGAATACTTGACCCAAAAATGGCATAAAAAAGGCCTGCAGACTGTTAAAACTGGACATGTCACCTGATGACCCTGGATGTTGCTGTGACATTTAACCACAGTGAAGACAGGTGTACTGGAGTGCAAACTGTTTGAAAACCTCAAGAGCTTAAAATTATGACTCATTAAAACAGCATACAATATTTCATCATTTCAGTATAAAAATTATTAAAGACCTGAATTTATTATTATAATGTCATTTATTGTGAATTTCAACAAACTTGTCAAATGTTAACTATCAGCTTCAATAAAATTTAATGCATATGCCCTGGTGGCAGCTTGACTTAACTGTGTACGGACAGTTGGACTGACATGGCAATCGCAATATGCTCCCGAATCATTTAATGGTGGGGGCATAAAAAGACAAGAAAACACATTGAGATAGTTAGAATTGTTTCCTATCAAATCCTTAAGTAAGCTAGTAACATTGTTAATGATAATTCTTAGTAAGTGTTGTTACTAAACTAAATCATTTTGAATTTACAAGCCATGGCTGTGGTCCAGTTTGATTCACGGTCGTGACAGATTATACCCTTCTATAAAAATTGGATAACAATACATGTCCATTCTTCCTCCACATGTGGAGAAGGTGTCGGCTCCTTGTGGAATGGTAAATTAGTACTGGAAAGAATAAAGTCCAGGAAAACTTGTAAGGTGAACAGGCCACTGTATATAACTGAAAAGTTGTTGAAATGCGACATTAAACCCAAATAAATAAATTTGAATTTTCACTAAGGGCAGTTTTCCTGAAAATATTCATTGCAAGAACGTCAGGTTCTTTTACAATCATATCTGGGTTATTACTTACATAAATTATCACAGTCTAAAACGTGAGAGCTACCAGCAGTTTCCCATGAATTATGATTCGCATATATTACAATTTAGACACAAAATTAATGGGTCCTTCATAAGCTTTTCAGAATAAATTCTATTATAAATTAACGCACCATTTCGAATGAATAAAAGGTTTCAAACAAACTTTAAAATCTGGAATTAATATTTGTTAAATTTGACACAGCAGTCCTTAAAGTTTATACTTGAATTGAAAGCTGAACTTAAAAGATACATTATCATAATAACTAAGTTACTGTAAATCGGTCGTTTTTCATGTGCATCTAATTTTTGCTACATTCACAAGTAAATTAAATTTTGACGAATAAAATCACAAAATTTACTGATCAATGAAAATTGATAAATCTTACAGAAAATTCACAAAAATATTATCGCAAAAAAATCTTGATTTAATTTCATTAAATTTGCTGTATGCAACAAAATTGATATACAGTATGTAAAAAATACAGTAATTCACATACCATTAAATACATTATATCTGAAACCTATGGCATGTTAGAAACCTATTTACAATTTAACACCAACTGTTCAGCAGCTGAGTAACCTGATAAGTCTACAATAAAATTGTGATATTTACATGTAAAAATACCACTTTAAGAACCAATGAAAATAGTTCTAAATATTATGATGGCCTAAAACTTTAAGAACCAATGAAATAGTCTAAATACTGAGGTGATCTTATCATCCAGTTAAACTGTAGATTAACATATTAAGTATTTGTTTGTTTGTTTGTTTATAACAAGTTTTATGCCCCTTTTCAACAGTCAAAGTCATATGAGGCGGACAGTTCACCTATATAATCATCGTTCCTGGGAAGAACCAGTACTAGATTCCCATCTTCAGTAAGCAATTGCCTACTTTCTAATATAAAGAGACTTGGTCAGTAGCGGGACTCGATCCCAAAACCCTCTATCAGTGAGAAGTTACGGTGATATGAAATCAGCAACCTTAACCATGAGACAACGGAGGCGGGTCTTAACATAAGTATACATGGTCAGAAAATCATTTGTCTTCATAATAACGGTGTAAAAAAGATTTCTAGTATTTGTTTTATATTAGAAATAATTACCCGAGATAACCAAAATTTTCCTAGCGATCCTAGACTTTTTGTTAGACCTAAGGTAAGGTAAATCCACCATCTCACTTTTTAACCTTTCCATACGCTATTTTTGAAGAGCATTCAACCAGAAACAAACAATTTTTTTATGCCTTAGTTTGTCATCTTGATATTGAAGTGGCCACTAATTGAGTTTTGATTCACTGTGTGAATAAAATTTTCAAGCAAAAGAAGAAAACATCAAAGTCTAATGCATAAGTTTTAAATATCTAGCTTTTTCCACAGTAAATCTTTCTTATTTCAGTACAGATTTCATAACAAATCAAAATATAATTTAGGATTCTAAGTTTTCCCTGGAGACACAAATTCCAGATTTCAAGATATCTGAGCGCTGAATGTTCAGAATGCAATCAAAAGAGATGTAAATATTGCATGTTCATGTTTCGGTGCCAGTCTGTTTGTATTGGGATTAATAAAGAGATGAAATAACAATACATAAGAATTACCCATACAAGGTCAAAAGAATGCTGGCTGCATTTGGATAATACGGTTATAAAGGAATATGCCTTTTCAATTTTATTACATCTAGCTGCACTAAGGATCATAACATTATAAGAAATGGTTTAGTTAACTTTTTAAAATTGTTGCCATATAAGCCTACAAGCCTCTATAAGCCTGGTTCTGACCAAGTAGCCTCATGCTAGTATTGTCTGTATCTAAGTAACCAAGTTAGATCTTCATTATGAAGGTAAGAAACATAGTCTCACACTGGTATCGTCTGTTTCTTGCAAGTGATTCTTCAATAAGAAGATGAGAATAGTAGCTTCATGCTGGAACTGTGAGCTTTAGAACGCTAATGCATGGTCTTATTGTGTTAATATTTTAACAATAAAGTTGTGTAAATTGGTGCACATCATCTGCACCTTAGCCGTCATATTGTACAACCTTTCAAAAGCTGAGACAATAACCTATGTTGACCTTGGGAGAAACATCCTAATGCTGATACTGCAAAAAGAATCAAGGAGTCTCAAACTTGCATCCACACAGTAAGCAATATACCTTGCCCAATTGCATACTTATAAAAGAAATTAGAATCATTTGATATGAAATCCACAGTAAATAGGATTTTGAACCAATGGGAAAAAAGGTCAATGTTAAAAGTTCAGGAGTCAGATGACACAACATTGAATAGTCAAATACTCATGTCCCAAGTCTAAAGTCAAGATAAAAAAAAATTAAAAGTCACATCTTGGGACAATATTTGGACAAAAAAGAATGAAGGAAGAAACCTGGCAAAAAAAAACATTATGTCTCCCTTTACATGTACTTCAGAAACTGAATATCATGCCAACACCCCTCCTTAAGATTAAGACTTTATGTCTACATTAACATGTATATAAGTGTTAGGAAATAATGTCAAAATGAACATCCCTGGTGAGTATTTTCATAAATTAGGCCATCCATAAAAAAAAAATTTGTTTGCGGTAACGCTACCTACTCACCAAAAAGGTCACTACCCAACTATTTTATTGGCCTTTGGTAAAAATTTTTTTTTTAAATGGTACACTAATAATTTAAGGCTGACCTAAAGAAAATAATCAAGTGTTGGTCAAACTAGAATAAATCACATAGGCCAAAGACTTTAGAGGCCACACCCAATGAAGTGACCTGTTGATCTAAGCAAAGATTTACAATAGACAAACACTGCCATAGATAGTAAGTTGACAGCTATATGGATTTATTTTTACACTACATCATGATGGATCTACCATGTACTGACAACATGTCTCATCATTACAAGCTTACTAGTTTAAATTTCACTTCAACACTGTTTTAATGATAAACTTTTATAACCTTTTAATCTTTGAGGCGATATTTCATCTCCATTTGTTTACACCCATGACAAAATAGTAACCTCATTGCAAGAGGGGGAACTTTCTAATATGAACCCCTCCCACCTGGTTATCTTATTAATTTTTATAACTCTGTACATATATGTCAGTCCTACTGTTCTACAATATAATCTTCGGGATTATTTTTAATATTTCTTAATTCCTGATCACACATACTCGGGACCCCTCACACCAGGTTATATATCTCTGCACAAATTTGTCAGTCCGACTCTCAGCAACATTTTGGATATTTACCTCATGTTTCATGTGTGAAACACACATACTCACCGGTCCATACATAGCAACATACACCTTCTAAACTAATGCTTGAAACTTAATTGAAGCAGAAAACTTACCTTTCTTGTTTGGCCTTAAATTGGCCAGACGGCAATGAAGTGCCACATCTTTCTCCTGAAATAATAGAAATAATAAAACATGAATCAGGGGAGGTAACTAATTGTCCAATAACTTTTCGAGGGCTCAGCGCAACACTGTCGTAACTTGTTCTTATTTCCATATGAGTTACGACACTGTTGTGTTGAACCCTCGTTTTGGTCTTTATGCTGATGTTCTTTATTCCAAGTTTTATCGAATCATGCAATACTCAACCAAAGACCTAGGGCTCTCATTTGGCCCTATAAGTGATTGTCTGACCTTAAAAATAAGAAAAGACTGGTTCCCGTTGGGCCTGGCTACACAGAGACAGTTTCTATTGTCTGTCAAGGGACATTTGAAATTAAATCTAACCTCCTGTGACTCCCCCACCCATCATCCCCACCATATCAGTCTTTCTAAACCTGTATTATAATATAAGGGGGTCTAGTTCTGTGAATGTACCATACCCTTTTTTGTTTCACTTCAATACAAAACAATGATTAGCCGTTATAACCGTTACAGTCTGCGAATTAGTCAATTTAGTGGGTTGCCCCCTGCCCGAAAGGATTTTTTTCCTTCTTTAAGTCTTTTTGGGGACAACCTAGTTTTAGAGTGTTTCCTTCATAAAGTATATAGTTGGGCAACCTGTCACAAAAAAATTAATTTAAAGACTGATAACCCCCCTCCCCACCTACTTAACATAATTTAGTTGTACGATGGTCATAAAATACTGATTTCTGTCATATAAGTGTAAGCCTATCATAATCATGTCATGCTATAAATACTATATCACCAAAAATAAACCGAGCAAAACTAAAAATTCTACACATAAGAAAATAAACAAGACTCCTACTTCATGACAGAGGCTTAAGATGGCCAATTATAATTTACATCTACCAGTAATTATGTGTTAGGCCCAATTATAATTCTAAATTCAACAACAGTGATAACTGGTGAAAGTGAGAACTGCGCTAGTATTATTCAGGGATTAGAAACTTGTAAATTGGAGCAGTATATAACTTAACCTAAGGGAATGAAATTGTTTACAACAGTAAATATTAATGAAAGTGCAAAACACACACCCCTTTGGATACAAATAAACATTTTTTTCTCAAAATAATGAGCATGATTATTTAATCAAAATGTAAATTAACAAACCATATTGTAAACATATTGACAGAATAAGAAAGATGTTTTTCATATTGTTATTTGTAGTCACTTTTAAATTCTAAAAGTCTACTAAAAAAAGTGTCAATGTTTAAAAATCTTACCTTCGTCAGCCGTATCAGCTTTCTTCTCATTGTCTCTTTTTCCATCAAAGTTAACTCCATCTTTGTCAGGGTCACCATCATCCTCTTTATTTCCTTTATCTCTCATGGTTACAGCCATATCAACTTTTGCGGAGCCATCTACAACACTGTCAACTTCATCTTGAGGTAACTGATTGACATTTTCATCTAGAGAACATACAGCTTGACTATTACTTTTTAAATCACTTTGAAGATCAGGCAGACTGTACTGTGATATCTCTTTACCCACTTGAGATACACACGAGAACCCACAGGTATTGTGGCACAAATTTCTTGACTTTTTACCTTCACTGTTATTACCAACAGACACTGCACCAAGACCGGGAAGCCTTCTTCGATAGCAGTCAAACTTTGACTTCACAAAGTCTTTACCTCTTACTAGTGCATCTTTAGCTTTACTTAACTTTGATTTCTGTTCCCCGTTTAAATCTTTAAGTTTCTGAAAATCTTCACAAGTGACGAAGTTATCGCAGCTGTCAAGTTGGAAAGATCTTGTTGAATAAAATGTTCCACTGGTTTCTGCTGTGTAAAAGCTTGCCTTTGATGACAAAGTTGTACTTCTACTGTTCAGAAATCTTTCTTCTGATAAAATCCTTGGAGTCCAGGTTAAGGTTTTCTTTATTCTCCCAATCACTGGTGTGGCTGTGCAAGAATTATCTAGTGAATAAAACGATTCATACACGGAGATATCACTTTCAGTCAATTCTTTAACCAATGAGTTTTCTTGCACAAGATTACCATTCGTTTTCACAAATTTATCTGCTAAGTTTCTTAATGTACTATTCGAATCATTATCTTCACATCCTGAATCAGCAATCTCATAATCACTCACATCAAGCTCTTTTCTACAAGCTTCAAGCAGTTCATCCTTTATTGAAGGACTATTTGGAATTCCCTCAGTTTTATGACAATAGATATCTCCAAATTCAATATCTTTGACTGATTCACTATCAGAATATTGAGTACAAAGGTCTTCCTGACAGTAATCTGATATAGAACAAACAGATGAAGAATCTACATTGACATCTAGACTCTCTGTTTGATATTTTTCTGTCCTGGATGTTAAACTAGGACTTTCACAACCTGTAAAAGGTCTTGGTTCATTCACACACTGCACATCTTCACTTGAAGTTGCTTTTAATTCATCTTCACAACAGCCTACTGTCAGTTCCTCTTTATTACTGGAGTCGGCTGTACAGTCATTTGACACTTTTTCAATTTTGTCTACCCTTTTTTTATCAATATCACTGGAAACAGGAGCGCTTTCCTTTAAACCATTTATTAAACAATCGCTGCTTCTTGGGTAGTCAGCAGACTTTAAATCGTTATCTAATTCAGAATTATCACTTAGCTGTTCATTGTTGATCTTATTAGCATTAGCTTCACCAGCAGTTTCTTTATTTGGTTCCTCTACGATAGTTTCAAGGTTTTTAGAACTTTTTGGAACACCTTCTTCTGTATCAAAGCTGGACCCATAACACTGTAATAGGGAATTATCACATTCAAATGTCTTTATCAAATTTTGAGTGAACTCGTTAAACTTTTCTTCAATTTTATCGAGACAGACGGTAAAGTCATCAGCATCAGTGGGAGGGTGCGGATATGAATACAATGTATGACTGGGCAAGACAGAATTTTCAGTCACTTTTTGTTCGGTATTTTTGTTATCTGGTTGTGGAGACTTGGTCACGTCACAACATTCACTTGGTTTTGAAGAATCTGAAGATTTCTTTGTTATCTCTTCACATGTTGTTGGAATTTCTTTCACAGATATTGGTTGTTCTTTCACCCTGCCATCTGTAATCAGATAATAATTGAGATAAAATCATCCTACATCACTAGTACTATACGTTATCAAACTAACAGCAAATATTACATTTGATTTTAATCTGAGAAATTAATTGACAGACTTGCATCGAAAACAATTAACTTTAAAACTATTTCAATGTTCATATGTCGAGGGTCCAACGCAATAGTGTCGTAACTCATATTGAAATAAGAACAAGTTACGACAGTGTTGCGCTGAGCCCTCGATGTGGAGAAGTTGCCGGCTCCTTGAGGAAGGGTAATATAGTACTGGCTAGAATTCAGTCAAGTAAATTGGTCAGGTGAACCAGTCACTGAAATATCATTGAAAACAGTGTTAAACCTACCGAAACAAACAAAGTAAGATGGTCCGACAAATTAAACATAGTCTTACAATAAACACGAGAATCGGTGACCCTTTTATATAAATAAATATTAAATAGGATACATAATTAAGTCCTAACAAACTCCAGAATATCAATATAGACATAAAATAGAATCAAACAGAAATATTGAATGACAAAATCAGCAAATATGTTTCAGAAAGTATAACAGTGACTTATTGTAACAACCACCAAATATTTCCTAATAAACACCAGGCATGTTAATTTGTTAAATATACAATTTTTTTCACTTAATATATTCTTTAGTATGGTTTTAAATGATTTTTGGACACTGGATACAGTTTATAAAATATGACAGGGGAATCAATTTTCTTTTATTAAAAAAGGGGGTGGTGGCACTATAGGGGCAATTTACAAAGGGGTACATTAAATGGTAGGGGTTTTTATTAGGGAATATTCAGCAGTTAGGTTCTGATGAACAAATAAACACATAAATGTGAAATCAAATAAAATTCTAATTTGAACATTACAAATATTGACAAAGAAAGTGACAAAATTGTGTTGTTTATTCAAAATGTGTACAAACAAAATGGCTTCTGTGTTATCGCCATTATAAAGTCTCAAAGACAAGTAGTAAATAATTAGACATCTTATCTGAAATCACAACCAATACTCAAATCTTAGCATTTCAAACAACAACTTGTTTTTTCCCAGTCAAGTGAGTCTACATTTTGAGATAACTTTTTCACAAAGAGCTTGATTTCTTAATTAGGCCATGAACATTATATGATTCAGTCTTTGGAAGTTTTTCAGTGAATATGGTATTTATTTAATGTTGTTTTATGGCACATCAATAAAATATGATAATTCTGAGTATCATAATTTTTGTTTATATAGAGTTTTACTCCCCTTTTCAACAGTCATATGAGGCAGACAGATTACCTTATCATAGCTCCTGGGAAGAACCAGAACTAGACTCCCATCCTTCGTAAGCAACAGCCTACTTCTCACATAAAGAGACATGGTCAAAAGCAGGGCTCAAACCCACAACCCTCTATCTGTGATAGGTTACAGTGATTTTAAGTCAGCTACATTAACCACTCACAGAATATATTTCCTTTGAAAATACAAATATAATATTCCCGAAAAATATCTCTCGTTCTATGGTACAATGTATCTACCATTTCAAAGAAAATTGTGACTTATCAAAAATGCTTTAATAACCAATAAGTGAATTCAATGATTCAAAAATAAAGTTAATAATAAAAGTAACAATAAAATTTATTCAATCCAAAAGGCGCTTACTAGACATGAAAATTTAAGTATAATAATAACTGATAACAATTTGAGGAGTCAACCAAATTTCCGTCTAATGTCCTTCAGTACAAATCCTCAACATTCAGAAGCTTTATCTTACTAATTTCTAGAGTCAAAATGCCATTTTAAACTTCAAATGAGATCTATCAGCATCAAGGTTTATATAAACCTTGGGTTTGAGCTCAAATCTCATATGTTTTGTTTTTAAGTTTCTAATTTGATTAAGATCTGACAATAATGGTGTTATTAAGATTTTAGTCTTCAGATCTGACAATAATGGTGTTATTAAGATTTTAGTCTTCAGTTCTAATAATCATCAATGTAAATGATTTAACACAAAGTTATATGTTTCCTTCAATATTATTTATTTAATCAATAACAACAGATATTTATTTTCAATCCATGAAACATAAATCTTAGAGTCCAAAATATTTCAATAGATACTAAGTTTAATAAATGTCACATAGACAGTATCCGAAAAAGCATCACTGAACAAAATATTAACTTGCAATTACTTTCCATATCTTTTTCTGTATATTTTATGTATCTTTCAAACTAAACTACCTTTATATTAATAGGGCCTTTCTGTGGAAGGTGTGGCCTATTTCCTAACAAACTTATTTTTATTAATTGATCACCATTGACTAAGAATTGCAAACTTGGACTCTTTAAACTTCCTAAAACACTACATTTTCACAGTTATTTTACTGAATAAAAGAATGGCCTAAACATACTGGATTACTTAATTACTTTTAGATTATTTATAATATATAATAACACCAATGGCTTGGACATCTATCACTAGCCAACTTAAGTAAAAAAAGGTAGATTAGAGTAAACAAGTAATACTTAAGTTTGACAAAGTGTCAGATACAAAAAATAAGAATGTAGTGAAAAACTTTAAACATCAATATGTGTATTATATATATAAAATTAACATAATAACATCAAAGTATATTTTGTAGAATTAAACTTGACATTTTCAGACTGTAATTTTGAAACCGAACATGACCTGATTATCATGAATAACATTTAAAATGTATATTACTAGAGTAGTTATCTAAAATATAACATGATTATGCAATAAAACAAAAGTCAAAAATATGCATAATAATAACATTACAACTGGTACATTAGCATGACAGCATAATTGATCATGTTTTCAAATATCATTCATGTCTATCATTTTCAATGCTTAGAGAATGAAATTGAAATTTGAGCTTGGAGACCAAACTCTAGTTTTATAAATTTGTGGCCTGGATCATTAAGAAACAAACAGACAAAAAGTCTGTACTAATGACGCCCATCCTGTACGTTAATTACAGTAGATTTGGTACGTTTTAACTGACATACATACAGACATACAAATGTGCATTAAATAACTGGCAGTTGACAATTAAAGTTTATATATTATAACATTCCATTGAAACAAAAATAAAACAAATAAAAACACTAGTACAAAACTTTACAGTTTATTCATACCTCAGACTGCCAAAATTTTTTAGTGTTTCCAGTTAATTGACAAAAAAAGGGTATTAAAGTAGGGCACTGAAAAACTCCTTTATCAATATAGTTTGCATATCTTTTGTACTTCGACATAATTGCCGACATAATCTTCAGGCTAGGTACAAAAATGGGGTCGGTCAGGTGACCTGAAAACGCAACGTATATTTTTTTGGCGGAACAAATCTGTGCTAACAAGCCTAAATGACCCTTGTCATGTTATTGCAGACACACATCTTACTAAACACTTGCTCACAACTGTAGTGATCTCTTGGAATGGGTCTGATTTCAGTCAGATTGGGAATTTTTGAATCGTGACAACTAGGATACTGGAAAATTTTATCAATAGATAATGCCAAATAAATCAAGTTATCTGGTTTCTTTGTACTAGCATACTATACTTCAGTTCTTGTCAAAAAATGGTCATAACTTTGTGTCATTTTATCACCATTTTGAATTTTTTTTGGTTAAATGTTTGTGATTTCCTCCATTAAGATTTGGGGAAATTGAAGCCTAAATGTCACTGGTAAGGGTCAATTTACCGGACCAAAACAAAGAAGGAAAATAATTGCTGTAATAAACCTTAGCGACCCATGTCATTGTAACTGCAGGTACACTTAACAAACACTTGCCCAACACCAGTTTATATATTAGTAATTTTAGGGCAAATTTAAATGCAAGGAAGTTCAGCAAAAACATTCAATATGAAATTATTTAAGTCTACAGAAAGAAAGAAGTACCTGGCAACTTCTCAAGGAGACACAGAAGCCTGACCTGGGGTTCTAACAAAATGAATCCAAGTTAATTGAAAAAAAAATCCCAAGTGATGTGGTAAAGAATGTAATTCAAGTTACCGGTAGGTTGAAAAAATTGTAGTCCAAGTTAGGTTGAAAAAATTGTAGTCCAAGTTAGGTGGAACAAAATTGTAATCCAAGTTAGGCGGTAAAAACAGTAATCCAAGGTGGGGTAAAAAATATGAGTTATCAAAATATAAGGTTGCAGAGAAATATCCTAAGCATCCAATCCAGACCAAACACAAATTAAATCCAAATTAGATGGAAAATAAAGCTTAGTAGAGAAAATAATTTTAATCCAAGTTTGTAGATATTTTGTTAACAGAAAGACATACATATCATCATAAACCTGCATGAAGTTTGTATTCAAACATACAACTAAAACATGCAAAATCCATTCATTTACAAACATTTACACAAATATAATTCACGTTGCGGCAATCATTTTAGCTTAACATACAACAATTAAATACTTATTACATGAGGTATACCATTTTAACAGCCAAACAACAGTATCCAGTTATTCAGAATATTTAAACATACAGACACTCACAAAAAATACTATACAAATAATTAACACAAATTACATATAACGTCACATGCTGGCCTAAGGCGGCCATAATAAAACAATAAGAGAGGTTTTATTACATCATAAAACTATAATTATATTAAACTGACCTTTTCACCTGTCATAATAAATATATATATATATACAGACATCATGCATTTTCAACACTTAGTATAGTAGATGTGTGCACAGCTATAATTATAATCTAGACATACAGATTTATATACTGTATATACCTTAATAAATGTCCCTTTTCCTAATTAAAGCCTTACCCTAATTTATTGCCCCTACACTAATTAACTCCCCGCACAAATAAATTTCCAATGGGTAAACCCCTAAAATATACCAACTACCCAAAATAAAATGTATGTCCATCCCCTAAAAAATTACCCTTCTAATAAATGTCTCTCCCCAATACAACCCTTCCTCAAGTTAGTGCTCCTTTCCTAATAAATGCCCCTTTTCTGAGAAAAACTCAGTCACTTTCGCATTTATGATCCTTAAAATTTTATCCAATGACTTCAAAAAGCTTTCAAACAATGATACATCATTCCAATATATGGAAATGATATTTTTAATATGTAAATCATCCAGGTACATTTATTAGAGAATATTGGTAAAAGTATGCAGAATACAACAGAGATATAAAAATACTAAGAAATTAAATAAATGTTACACAATGAAAAACATGCTATAAAAAGTCGAAACCTGTAAAATGAAAACAAAAATCTTCTATTTTTAATGGAGGCCCTTTACTGACAGTTATTTTTTTTCATTATGAGGACTGTAAATAATAAATTTGAAGAAAAACAACCAAACCACAAATATCTGTAAGAATCATAATCTAGTTATTTTTCATTTCCTTTTTTTTTAATGTTACAACAGTGGTACAAGACAATGGGCAATTAAATATCAATTAACTAATATTTGTTGTGTCTTAATGGCAAAAATAGTATAAAATAAACTAAAAATGTACTAATTAACATACAGAAACACTAAGACAACAACTGTAGAAACATTGTAATAAAAAAAGGTAAAATAAAAAATAATAATTAAATAAAAATAATAAAGTCTCAACTTATGTCATGATAAACATCACAACAGAATCCTTTAACATTTTACAGGACACTAGATCAAAATTAAATTGTCTTTACACAGTGATGTTTATGGCTTCAGTTTCGACCTCTAAAACACAACAAAGCTATGTCACTAAGTGCTTATTTTACTTTCAAAAATTAATTAGAACAAATCTTTGTCAAGAATCCTTGAAATGTTGTACAAGATCTTTGTGTAGGTTTTACAGAATACTATGAAGTCTAACAAGTCTATATATTACCTAGGTTACCAATCTAAAGGACTTATATACATGTACATACATAATTATATATACATTTAAGTCCTTGCCAACCTGAATAAAACTGTCTCATTTCATTCTGTAAGCAATTAGGAACTTCCCAAAGAAAATCAATCAAGATATGTTTCACGTGAATATTATTATATTTGTACTTATGCATACATTGTGACTATATTGTACTATTTGTACTTGTCTAAATAAAGATATGTTTTGTTCTGTGTTTTTTAAAACACAATAGCCCCATGACCTTGACCTTTGACTTACTGACCTAAAGATGCACAGGTCCTGTAGAGGTTGTTAAGAAGAATCAACATACATGTATGAAGTGTTATGACTGTAGGTGGAAGCATTTTGATTATATAAGCAAGGTTAAAGTTTTGTAGAAACAAACAGACAGACAGGCCAAAAACAATCTATGCCTCGATACAAGGGGCATAATAAGTTTACCTACCCACCCGACCTTAAAAGCAGCCCATAAAAAGTTTACCTACACTACCGACCTCAAAGCAACTAATTACATATCAAGATTAAAAACAAACATAAAAACTTTATTTCAATAATACAGATTTATGAAAGTTGTTTATATTATAAATTAATATCTTTAATACCATATTATTATTTTAAGTGATTTTGCACACAATTAAACTTAATGTCTATAAAAAATAATGATAAATACATGTACATATGTATAAAGCCAGTGCTAACATGTAAATGGACTCTGTATATAGTTAAACCTAAGGGAAATACATACATGTACAGCAGTCTGTGAACATTTTCAAGACATTAATTTTCTAAGTTTTATGCCTGTTGTTGACACTATTTTAGTAATTTCAGGACTTGACAAATTCACTCCTCCACTCATAATTAATTTACCAGTATAATTTTTAGCAGTTTGTCCTACTGGACAAGTACCCTGAAATTTCGTCTATAGCCCTGTATATAATATGACAGACAGTTAACCAATTCAGTGTTCTTGGATTTCATACAAATTATACTTGCCATGTCTCAAATCTGCAATGGAGGTTTTAAAACACAGAAGTCTTCCTAACAAGCAAAGCAAATGAGCTCCTCAAATGAACAAACAATGCCCAGATTCTATTAAGCAATATACAATTATATTGATCTACAATGTTGCCATTCCGAAATAATTCCACAGAGCCAAACTTTATCATATCAAATATCAATGTACATCATGACATGAATCTTAATTCACAATCTAAATAGAATTTGCATTCTCTGGAAATATTTATTTATGTACAACTTAATCTGTATGCCTAGAAATTTAATTTAAATTTGATTAGTTTCTTGAATATTTCAGTTTTATTTTACTACAGTCCTGATTCCACTTTGTTAAATTTTCAGCACTAAGCTGTGTCTACTATATTATATATGTTGAATATCCATGCACACTGAATTAGGGATTAGGAAATTTTAACATGCCTGGTTCCTTGCCTCTAGCCAGTAGTAGAAGTAGTTGATTTCTGGCTTTGAGCTAATAGTATCACAAAGACTGTTAATGTATCAAATGAAAAGTAAAACAACAATTAAGATACAACAACATTGTCGCAAACAGTTACTGTGGAAGGAAATACACATAAACAATATCTTATGAAAATGAATATAAAAACTAAATTATTTACAAAATGTAGACACATAATAAAGTCTTACCCATCCCTCTAAGTGTGGAAGCTAATATAACACAAAAATATGAGATGTGAAATTTAAATATACATAATTATAAAAAAAACTTCTACAAGAAAGTAATAGTTTCTAACAATTTCTATAATTAATTACATTATTGGATAAACATTTGTATAAATAACGCACTATAAAAAGAAGTGTAACTGCATTTACCGGTATATATACTATAATCAGAGCAACAGATAAGGTTTTTTGTGTAATTGGGTAATACTCCTCATTTTCTGGAGGAATTGAGTACTGAGAAAAACAATTGGGTATCCAACAAATTTTTACCCCACAGAAATGAAATCAATTGGGTTACTCTTTTCTCACTACACACTCTGCATTTCAAAATCATTTGAAAATGTAAATTAATATCCACCTACTTATTCAATTTACAACCATTTGTATTTATCTGTCCAATTTCTAAATGTCTTTTGACTTTTATTATACCCAAAGTGTGACTGCATTGTTTACAGTTTTTTACTGTCGTTTTCCAGTCAACAAATGAAAGATTTCGCCATATATTGTCGCTAAACGAAACAAAATTTAAATTAAATCATCGAGAATCTCTATAACAATTACTGCACCTTCAGATATGAGTTTCTTTACATCTAAATATGAATTAAGCCTCAAGTGTGATCGGTGTTTTACGTTTTCCTCGTCTGTTGTTTTGATCGTGACAATTGCAGATAAACGCTTCCAATGTGCTCATAGTTCAATTACCGGAAGTTAGGCAAGCGTCTACATGACCGTACGACTGGCTAAAAACACGTATACGGACAAATTGAAAATTGTATCGGTACGCATGCTATATGGATAAATTGCGTATCAAGTTTTTTGGTTTGCGTTTTGTTACGCATTAATTTTTATTTTAATTGGGTTTTAATCAATTTTATTTGCGTATTTACGCAAATACGCACCTTATCTGTTGCTCTGCTATAATACTAGTAATAACTATTATTATATAGAAATTAGAATGACTGTTGAATTAAAAACAACAATGTGTGTTCATACACGTCACAAAATAATATATATTGAGTTTAATCAACGCTAATTAGAGCATTTTAAGTTTTTTCAATTCACAATATCTAGAACAAAGTACAAGGGAGACAAATACGTCAACACGTTAATACTTTTAAAGTTCTAATACAACTGAAAATAAAGAACATGTACTGATGTAGCATATGTACCAATGTTGTGAATAGACAAACAGCAGAACATCAGTATGAAAATATGTGAATTGGCTACGTTGACAGCATAACTAATTATAATAATTTCAGTGTGTCTTCTGGCAATGTTGAAATCTTTCAAAACAAAAAATTCAAGATGCATTTAAAACAAAACTTTGTACTACTGACTTTGACAAAAAAGTATAAAAATAATACATCACTCAAAATAAGTCAGACTTTGCGAAAGGCACAGCAACACCTACATTGTCTGATAGATTGTAATGTGTGTTGGGCCGGGAAAGAATCTAAGATTCTTACCTCATCGGACCTGCTGTATACGCATTTATACTAGTTTACTTTTACGGTCTGACAGATAATTGATTTCCTTTTGGTCCAACAGAATTATAAAGCTTGTCAAACCCAATGTCTGGCAGACTTTTTTTGCCTTTTGCGAAGTCAGATAATAAGTGTATTAACAATGCAATCTTATCACTCATTAAGGAGTAGGCAATTCATAAATTATAAAAATTGTATTCAACGAAAAAAAGAACAATTATTGTGTTAAATGCATTAAAAACACAGTCACATAAAAGAACAGTGTTAATTGTCAGTGCCCCTGTTTAGCGCCAATGAAGAACACAAAATCAATTCATAGCATAAAAAGCTTTTAGTGTAGAAAGCCATTCTGCACTAACTGCCAATAAACAAAGACTACATGAATTCATTTGATTTATTAACGCTGTTTAATTTTGTCGTAACTTATTAGTTATTTTACATCCTTAATCATAATTCAATACTGGAGAAGTAACCAGCTGGTTGCCGGGTAACAGTTAAACTAAATTGAGAAAAACCTAAACAACAAACATTGTAATAGCCATTGATAATAAGCCGAATTAGTAGGGCTAAATAAATGTAAGCCTTAAAATTTATATAGTTAGTCCATGGGTTTTGCCTCCGTATGAACAAGCAGTCTGGGATAACCATAAGTTTATCATGAGCTTAAATCGTTTTACAAAACGGTCGCAATGACAAATTACTTTAGACCACTTTGACTTTCTTGGAAATTATCATAAACAGACCGCAAACCATCCATCTTGATGTCAATACTGTATACAGCATTTATTGAAAACACGGTAAAATACGTATTCGAAGCAGAGATTTAAAACGTTGTTTGAAAAGTCTTGGAATAAGAATATCAAACACCCGAGTTATTTCATTATTAAAATTTGACAGCAACTGGTAAATTTACCTCATCCAACTCTTCTTCCTGATATCTAGTGTTTGTACCTTCTAATTAGAGAGTTACATACGGACATGATAAAACTTAGTACGGTACCGTACCTTATCCGTGCAGACAACCGAATAGTGGTAAATACGTTATTTTTTCAAAAGATGTAAATATCTTTCATTTTCGTATTTCTACCATTTATGATTGTTCTGAATAATAAGAAATGCATTTTGTAACAACTTTCGTCCTTCAGGCAGTTGTCGTACATTGCTGGTTATGGGAGAAACTGGAGGAAAGATATCTAAAAATAAAACAATGACGTCTAAACCATGAATTAGTTCAGAACAACAAAACAATCAATATTTTTCGATAAATCATAGACCAAGCATTCATTCCACGATATTTATCAACTTCTGAATAGCGAGCATTCCCTCTAAAAATTCTGCGACCAGCTCATCATGCAAGTTTGGTGTATTTAAGGGAGGTAACTAAAGAAATAAATTATCACTAAAATTTGTAGTAGTTACTTCCCTTTGTATGAAAAAACCCGCGCATCAACGTTTTTTGATAAAAACAGTTTGCAAGGGGTTTTAAACAAGAAAATACATAATAGTGTCCCTGTCATAATTGATATAAAATAAATATAATAAACATTCTTTCCGTACTTCGTGTAAGTACGAGTTATACAGGAATTCTTTGATTTACTTTTGGAAACTTTTGGATCGGTTGGATAACCGTTAACGCACGACTGGCTTTTTCCGACCTCATGGTATCAAATCACTGTAAGGAAGCGAACAGTGTATAGCTACCATCAGTGCCCGGACAGAGCTTGCAATACGATACAACAGTGTTGATATGAAGTGTATAAACTTGCGCGAATCGCTACAAGGGCAGATATACGATACAAATGTACAGATCTTTACAAAAGATAGCAAACAAGCTTAATGCTTACAAAACGCATGTACTGCAGACCTAGCTGAGCATAGAAAATAACATAGTCATGTTTATGGAAATTCGAACAAACAGAATAAGGCAGATATATCGAAAATATTCTTGTCTAAACACCTTTCGATAGTAAACAGGAAACAAATATTTAATAAATGCTGTTAGAAAACTTGGTCTGGACATTTCTATTTAAATAATAAAATTGCTGACCCAGAACTGTTCGTGTGGTACCAAAATTTGGTTGTGCATACTTGGAGAAGTTCGTTCATTTGAATAAGACATTGAATTCGGATAGCTTTTTCTGTATGGTAATATCAATATACATTAAATACTTGCATATATAATTACCTGTTGCTAATTAATTCACATATTTTTATGAATAGTAATAGAGGAACACACCAAAGTCTTGAGTATCTTTGTTTCTGGGGGGGGGGGGGGGGGGCAGAGGCGGATGCAGGATTTCAGACCACGGGGGCGTAATCGTGATTTAGGTACAGAATATCTGAATGCTCTATTTCGTTGAATGATATTTCATTTCTATCCGAGTATGGTCGGGGACTTTTAGCACCTCGCGCGGCCCCTTGCATCCGCTGGTGGGGAGCCTTGGTCGAGTGGTTACGGAATTGACTAGTAATCACTATCCCATCAGCGCTGTGAACTGGAATACCAAAAAGAACCAGATGTACTTTACACGTGTGGAAGCTGTCCATCTAGTTTATAGAAGATCTGTGATTCTATTACGCAAAAGTCAGATAAGTTACCAAGTAACACTGGCTGTGGCTGTGGCTGTGTGTGCGACATCGAACGCAGCAAATATAGAATTGTTTCAGAGTTGACATATTTTGTTCTCACATAAACCTCATTCGTCTGAAAATTGTCACCGTGAACTAAATGATGCTAATTTTTTACAATTTCATTGAAGGCTAGTTTGTCACAATTTGTATAAAAATATCGATACTGTATATTCATAAACCAATCCTTTATCAGAGTACAAATTGGTTTACAGAAGTCAACCCACGTTCCTGTCTGTGAAGTTTTATGACTTGAACGCTAGTGTTGTTTTTGCTTAAGAAAAATGATTGTTTCTGGTCACCAGTCCTAGCCTAATTTTCCACGTGACCCTAGACTTTTTATCATCCCGAGTGACGGTACACACAATTCCTCACCTGTTTACCTTCCCGCATGCTTTCAATTACTGTGTTTTCATTTATTTTAGTTGGGATCAATTTTCGCGGTTTTTACTAAAATGACTATTTCCTGGGGACATACAATTCGTGGATTTAGATTTTTGAAAAGAAATGCCTTATCTCAGCATTTAAATTCGTGGGGATTTGATTTCGTGGATGAGCCGACCCACGAAATCCACGAAATTAAATCCCCAACGAAAATTAATGATTCCACAGTATATTAAAAATTTCCCGTACCTCCCTATCCTAAGTCTAATGAACATATACTAGTGACTAGAAACAAACATTTATAAAGTCTTATATGATATGTTGCCCTAACAAGTTACAACATCACTTGTGTTGTTAAATGGATCTTAAGTTATGTTGTTAGCAAGTG
This sequence comes from Lutraria lutraria, assembly GCA_964023205.1. Classification (NCBI taxonomy): domain Eukaryota; kingdom Metazoa; phylum Mollusca; class Bivalvia; order Venerida; family Mactridae; genus Lutraria; species Lutraria lutraria. The sequence goes on along the minus strand of OZ026851.1, from coordinate 5,172,430 downwards.
ACACCACTTACCTGTGGCTCGTCGGTAGAAAACTTGAAGATTTAATTAATTAATTAATTAATTAATAGTGTCTGTACTGGTGTTGATTGAATTAATTAATTGCGTTCAGTGAAGGGTGACGAATACTTGCTTCTCAACGTTATATATCGTGAGTTTAACGTGAGTATACCTCAGCTGTACTGGTCAGGCTTGTCACAGACACGGAGTGGAATAGTATATAATTGGTACATAACTGACGAAAAGTAAGTAGCTTTCTTTTCATATTTCATTTTTATTGGTTGTTAAGATTTATTGATTTACATTAGATTATCATGCTAGTGCTGATATCGCATTTAAAAAAAGATTAATTAATTATTATTTTTTATTGTACAATGATTTAAGATAGTTTTACCAAACTATTCAGTACCCTGTAAAAAAAGTATTGCTATCTTTAAGCAACATTATCCGCCACCTAACCTGCTTGGTCTAAACTTTGATGATTAATTACAGCAAGGGTTTCATAAAACGAATGTACAAAGTTTAGTTTAACTTTTATCAAATTAAATGTTAGTTTAATGCAGATCTATATGAAAATAATATCGCCGTTATTTTATAACTTAATCTCATGAAAATCGCAACACTTCGTCAAAAACATAGTACATGTAATTCAATGATTTATCATTATTTTACAACAAATGGGCATATGACATAATATTATTTGGGCAATTTAAAAGTCTCAAACTGGTCATAACCTCGGCAAACGGAACATCAAAATACTGCATATCCTATAAAAATAAAATACATAATATATGTTTATACTTAATAATTATAATGTCCTCATGTATTTGTAAATACACAGGAATTAATAAACGTGTTTATCTTATCTATCTAAAATATTAAGTAGCACCAGAATATACATTAAGTTTTAGGGAAAGTTTTACATGTCTAAGTTCCATAGAATGGTAAATAAGATCAGTTATATTAACAATAATCTATGTATCAAAATGTATATATTTTAAACATAACTGACTTTGCAAATCCTTAAAGAAGATAATAATAAATTTTATTCCGAAGGGAAATAATTTGATACAATTATAGAAAAAATAATGAAGTCTTGGGAGGTCACTGTGATCGAGCGGCTACGGTCCCTGACTAGTGTTTGTTTGGAAGGAAATTGTGTGCGTTCGATGTATTTAGAAACCTTTCTACTACCACAGTTCAAATGATTAATCGTTATAAGATAATTTAAAAATTCAAATAGGAGATATGAACCCTTCAGTATGTCCCGTAATTTATATAAATAAGTCACAGAATACCAGTAAATTAGCACCCACGGGTTACGCTCTTTTGATCTTTGATCGTTTATATTAATAAAATTGCCCTATAGACAAGACCGCTGCATTGTGTTAACAATAGCCATGACTATCTTAATTAGAAAGTTATTTAAATTTTACGTCAATTAATTAAGTCAACCGCCACCTTCGATTTTGATCATTACGTCCGTTTGCTGAATATTGGCGGGTTTACGACGGAATTATGATTCGACCTTGACAGTAGTGACACTGGCAATGTTTTCTCAGAGGAGATGATTAATATCATTATTTACACACAAGGAACTGCTTTGTATGCGTGATATAAAAGTGGAGGATAAGTACATTTATCAAATACAGCGACAGTTATTTAACCCAGTCTCACTGGTGGATACCGGCGTATTGTTGGTTACAATTCGAAACCCGGAGAGTATTACGATTTGACCAAAGATGTTCAAGGTCATTCGTCTTACACCTCAGATGCACGCATTGCACGAGATGCGCATGTGTTAAGTCAGGGACAGGGGTAATTTCGGACAAACTGTAACCTATAAACACTGGTGATGTCATGAATTCAGTCGCAGACAAAAACAATCATATAGGGCATCATTGTCCCCGTAAACAAAACATATACAATTGCAATAAATGCTTAACAGTAACTGCAAAAAATGAGATCTACAATGACCGAACTCGATTTAGCATTCTGGAATTAATTCACAATAAGATAATACTGTTTTTGATGAATTTCGAAAAAAAATCTTCTTGATTTTAAGAATTATAAATTGTAATTTTGTATAAATTTGAAAGGTGTAATTATGAATATGATCCAAATACTTTATGTAAATTTCATTGAATTTCACCAAATCATGAAACAAGTTATTAACCTTCAAACCTTTGATTGCAATTTCCTAAAACTGCTTAAATACAGCACTTGGGTCGTTATGGAAATAAGGCGACGAATTTAATTAAGTTTTTTGTCCAATCAATCATGCTTTACTGGATGATTTATCTATAGGGTGCTAAATATTGAAAGTTCAGTACCGTATTCTTGTAAATATTATGGAATATTAATTAGCGGATTTCTCCAGGTACGTGCAAAACACGCATTAGTTAATAGAAGTACATTGTACTTGATAAAAGTGGAAAAGATTGTGCGATATGATATAGTGAAAAATCAAAAGAAAACGCAATACACCACTGTATCCCCCCCCCCCCCCCTGTGACACCTTACTCAAGAACATCGATACCAACAAATCCTGACTTTAAGAGTACATCCGATGTTTTACTTTCCATAAAGAAACCATAATAACACAAAAACTATAACATGCAAACATCATGTAATTATGGCTTATTAACCAAATACATTCTAAACCTATGAACAAAGGCGACCCGATTGGCAAAGACATAATGTGGCTTTTATTAAGATATGACGTTTTGTCAGAGGTCAGTCTACTTTAAATATATATATTTTAAAATAGGACTCTTTATTCACCGGATGACCTTCATGCTAACCAAAGTTTTACTGTACTTTGATAACAAAAAGTTTGACTATAAGACCATGCACATGCGATTATTCACCCCATACAGTTAACACACTACAAATAGACCATAGCATTGCAAAACATCCTGTAATTATTGCTTATTAACCAAATACAATGATTGTATGACAGTCTTGTCATTCCAGTCGCGGAAGAATGGCATGGATTAATAATCTTTTATTTGAAACAGATCCAGTTTTTATTCATGACATTTATTGTCATAACATTCGGTGTTTTTATGTGTGTGTAAAGCGCTTCTTACTTGTAGGTAAACCTGTGAAAAGAGGCCGTCAGAGGGATAGAATAAATGTGTCCTTTATATACAGATAGCTTTTATTGATAAGGTTATTTGATCTATTATATATTAATAAATGTGTGTCAAAGAGTGACCATTGTTCGCAGGTACCCGCTGTGCATAGGTGAACATCATATCAGGTTATACTAAACACGTGTCTGTCACTAACTGGAGTATATGATAAGTGTACTACATGTACTTCTAGAGAAATGATAAGAAAGTTGTTTTTTCTGCCACTAAGATGTATGGGAATAATTTGTGTTGGCAAGAATTACTGGAATCGGAACAAGGAACAATTATCTCAATAATAATTGTCTTAAATAATGTGTTACATCTGTATAATATTACGTATTGTTTTAAATAGGTGACGGTCACCTGTAAACAAAGACACTCTGTAAAACAACGACCATTCATTCGAATTAACTCATTCATTTGTATAGCAGATCAAGTAAACCTCTGAATAAAGATAAACTGTGTACACAAGTCATATTTCTTCTCAGTACCGTTTGTAGTATTTGTGAACATAATTGACAGCACTCTTGTGCGGGATCAGACCAAATACAATACAGCACGAATTTCGAACACTCATAGTTTCCATGCGTTTCTCACATGTCCGCCTTATTCCCAACATGTCAACTATGACGCATTATGCGTTTGACGACTTTCTTCTGATTTATGAAATAAACAGCCCGACAATATAACTTGTTTGGTATGGCGCTGACCGCAATTGTTTGCAAGTTCATAAGAAAAATTTGAATACATATTTATCCCCTCGTCTGTAAAAATGGCTTCACAATACCTTGTACGGGGACATAAAGCATAGACAAAGGTATAATAATTGCAAAAGTATGTAAATATTTAATCACCTTTGAAATGATTATTTTATTGCGCTGTTCAATTTTGTCGCCGTATATGACAAAGTTCATATTCAGAGCGTCTCTTGTTTATCATAACATAATAGCAATCACGAATTTATTGTCTGTCCTGATAATACGACTTGTTGTCATACATGCTTCATAACTCTGTACTGTTGTTAAACAACATTATTCGAAAACAACGAACACCACGACATGTTGTAACTACACGCTGAGTTAATTACAGATTAACAGCCGCATATCCGTAAAAAAATACGAATATTTCTGTAAGGTTAAAGCAAACGTATTTATTACGGAAATATTTACGAGAACTTAATTAATATAATCACAACCATGTCGTAAAGGCTAACGTGTCGTTAAAATATATCCAACAACGCTTTAATGAATATCGTATGAATATTTATTAACAATGATTTTGTTAAAAGTCATCGCGGTCGTTTTATTTTGCAAGTGGAGACAATGCCCGGCGCTGCTGTACATATTTATACCGTGTAAGGAATGTTTTTTAGTGTAGGTTTAATTAGACAATACCTGGGAGTATTTTATTCAATACAACCATAACTATGAGGAAATGACATCAAAATGTATGCTCCTGAAGTACAATACGCATTTCATTCTGCATTTAAGCATGCAAACAATTGCGCAATGCTTCTTATTTGGCGGGGATTACCACAATAAATAATTTACCCTTTATCCCCCAGTCATGTTTCTGCATGTTTTCAAGTATTTATCATTTTTACATGAAGTGGAACATGTTTGGATGGCAGATTATGATTTAATACAACAAAAAAAAGCGCATTTCAACATTTTTTTAAAAACTTGTAGGATGTGACTCCCTTAACTTGACATCATACAAGAATTCAGCTGACGTATATTTTTTCTAAGTAAGGATCAATTTCAATATAAAACATAATGAAATATATTTGTGATTTGAAATGTTAATGATGGGTTAATTAGAGTAGATTTTTGTTAACGAGAGAAATGTTACATGTGTTTGGCAGTTTAAGCGTTGGTGTCGTATAATTCAGACTTTTTCTTTAAAAACAACATTTTGCTAACAGTAAGAAGTATGTTCACGTGATATTCACGTGTTAACATCAGAGTAAAGTCGCTTAGTTATCTGACATTCAAATTATTATAATTAATTGTGGTGGTATATTTAATTCTGTTGCGCATCAATGTCAATGCGCATTATGTCAAAACCGAATAAGAACGAAGTAAATACGGGAGACAGCCATTAAATGTTGAATGACTGATAGGCTTCTTTCTATTCCTTTTTCATATTCCTAAGTCTTATTTCCGGGATCGAGTTTTGGTTTCCATGGAAGCAAATTTTATCAAATGCTACCTAATAATTAAAAAATAACCTTTGGCAAGTGTGCTGAACCAGGGTCTTTCAAAAAGACATGCAATTGATGTGATACAATGCACTATTGTTAATTAATGTTATACAGTATATCGAAATACGCTATTCTTTAAGTAATACTTCCAATATAAGTGGTTTTCATAGTAAAAAGGGCTAAACCTAGCTTTCCTCCGAAACGTGTTGGCTTATTAAGGACTGCACAAATATTGACATAAAAACTCTCAAATTTTGGGTATTTTGAAAAGATTTTGATTCAACGAAAATAGCTTGTGATTAATCAATCTTTTAATTGTGTCCATATGTTTTATTTCACGCTCGTGAGCGTGTTGTGTCAACAGCAGCAACAACAATAGTGTCCTTGTAATGTCGAGATTTTCATACAGAACAACACGTGACACATTCTTACATGAGTTTAAAGTCCGAACTTGTCTCACTTTTCTAAAGTATCACATATAAAAAACCTTAAATTGACCCAACATTCACACATTCTCCAGTTTCTTGCGAACATATAAATGAACGTCATCATAAACCTGGACATGTTAATAAATAATTTCGCAACTTTCACGAATGTGCGACTTGTCACTTAGTTTACTCCTGTCTGTCTAAATCATAACATGTTTCCATGTCTGTAAACAGTAAGAATAATTCGTTCTGAGTTTAACCTTGACCTCTAAGCCTCAAAGTAAAGGTGAAGGTCGTTTATAATTTAAAATATTCTTAAATTCAATGTCACTTCTATCCACATTATGATATCCGATGTGTAAGGTCTTGTTCATTGTGATTTAAACTTGGTTTTCATTAAACGTACGTATTGTTTTTAATTTCTGTATTTATTTATTAGAATATCACATTTACATGTACATAGTTACATAGAGTGAACAATTATTTGCTATCATATGAACGATAAAAGTTCAAAGTATACAAATGTATGTATACAATATAGTTCTAAGGAGTTACTCAGTGGCGATCAGCTGAGCATTTGATTAATACTTTATATGGCTTAACTTAGTTTACCAACCATATCAATATTAAGACCACGTTATCATAACGACCACTTACTAGCTTTCAGCACCTTCTATTAACGTGCATTGTAATTCAACTCGATTATGAATTAATCTTAGTAATACATGAATGACCAAAGGATTTAGTTCTAAAAATCGTTCTTTATACATAGATTTTACAGAATTTCTTTCTGTGACAACCTGTGACTGTAAATGTACTCGTGCATCGGACAGATCAAACTATAACCATAGTGTCCTCAGAAACCAGCTACTATGTACAATGTATATTATTTCCATGATAGAAATACGTGATTGTAATAAGCGTATTTCAAATACATGTAGTGACAAACAGATTTTTTAACAATGCATACTAACATCTATTATCAATGTTTCGCGTCCTCGATAATAATACAAAAAAGTGAAATTTCATATTTGATAATGACATGTAGCCATATTAGTAATCTTACTAGCTGTAAATTTGTAAATAATTCTAACACATTAGTGAACGTTACAACAAGGGAGATAACCTCGATGTGCAAACGAGCATCAGCCAAGGAAGAGTTATCCTTGATGAATAAATCAGCGAGAGAGAGTAGAAAAATCATTGTCACAAGTTTTCAGATATTTTACACCCAAATGAATAGTATCTTGTACGAAAAGTGAGTAAATTCATCCACCATTTTGTATGACGTCATCAATTTATTATGTTTTCTTAAGAAGTGTTTACCAAACATGTCTGTCTTGTTTAGCACGTGTTCACATGCCCAGTGAACGCTTGTTAGACACAGTTGAACATTAGGCGCAAAAATATTTGTTTCTGGTGTCATACCCATTACAGTATCGATAGATAGGGGCATATTGTTGTTTGGTCTGTCTGTCTGTCTGTCTGTCTGTTTGTACCAAACATTAACCTTGCCTATAAAATCAAAACACTTCCACGTTCAATCATATAACTCCATATGTTGGTTCCTCATGACATCTTCTACATGTCTGAGTATTTTCAGATCAGTAGGTTAAAGGTCAAGGTCACCCGGAGGGGGCCTCGTGTTTTAAAATCACATCTTGTTAGCTTTCCTGAAAGCGTGTGGAAAGGTAAAAAAATGAGACGTTTGACGGTTCCACTGGTCTTATAAAATGTCTACGGTCGCGGGGGAAATTAGGATATGTCGGGTAAGCAGAGACAAAGCATTATGTCAAAGTTAGAGTGCATAGTTGCCGGGTATTCTACGTAAATAAGAAAGCTAAAAGGAGAGGAAGCGACTTAAAGGGGCATACCCTACAACTGACAAACATTCTGTGAAAGTGTAAAAATGTGCTAGATGTATATGTAAAACAATATCTAAAGGATAATTGCAGGAAGAACATGGGTTATAAAATGTCTAGTTTAGGTACTAACCGCAAAAAACATAGCTATGAATAATAAATCACTTCCACCCAAAAATTTCCATGACTAAATGTATATGTCACAAATACAAATTTTTATGATTTTATTTTTAATCGGATGAATTTTTGGCTGAAACTTTCTTCGTCGGCTTTTTTCTTTACAAGCTTTTAATTTATCATCATTTTGCCTTAATTCTAAATGCACCAAGTTGTAGGGTATACCCCTTTAAGCTTTATTATTACGAAAAATACCCAAATATGCATTCCAACCGTCTTGATGATCCGCTCTCTGAGCATACATAGTGTCTACTAAGTCATTATTCAAGACTAAGAAGTTAGCGCGCCGGTTCTATATTCCATTAAAGGGGCATACCCTACAACTTGGTGAATTTAGAATTAAAGCAAAATGATGATAAATTAAAAGCTTGTAACGAAAAAAGCCGACGAAGAAAGTTTCAGCCAAAAATTCATCCAATTCAAAATAAAACCATAAAAAAATATGTGACACATACATTTAGTCATGGAAATTTTTGGGTGGAAGTGATTTATTATTGATAGCTATGTTTTTTGTGGCTAGTACCTAAACTAGTCATTTTATGACCCATGTTCTTCCTGCAATTATTCATTATATATTGTTTTACATATACATCTAGCACATTTTTACACTTTCACAGAATGTTTGTCAGTTGTAGGGAATGCCCCTTTAAGCCAAGAAAGGCCCAAAAATCCTGATCACTGACTGGATAAAAAAGTAGGGCGAGCATTAAACTCAGATAAAGAAAATCCTTTTTATTCAGCCGAGTATTGAAGATATGTTGCTTGTGGGATATCAAATACACGTAATGTCTTATCTTCTTTAATTGCTTGTAATAACTGGGCCGTGGGAACGGAAGGGAACGGAGGCTATGAGACTCCGGTCTGGGTAATATTCATAAAATGCATGCATTAACTGTTACACAATTTGTTTAAATGTACAATTTCCTTGTGTTGACATTTATTGATTTAGACAGAACAATCGGGCTGACATTGTGTATACAATGTATTTGACATTTTGGTGCAATGACTCAATAGACACATATGTCTTTGAGAGTTCAAGGTTACATCAATGAATGGCAAGTTCTATGTGGGTGATGAACAGTTACAGATTTGATTGGTCGATGGTTTGGGAACCGCGTGACAGATTATTTATCTTTCACACCGGTTACTCAGGGGAAAACTCACGATGTACCACGCTAATGTGTCAACTTTAAATTTTCATTGGCGAATCTTACGAAAAAGTAAGAAACCGTCTGTAAACTATATATTTCCTTGCGTTGTAAATTACAAAAAAAATCCAAAAACAAATACCATTGTATACGTTTTATGACAAGTATGATTTGTACAAAATTAATTTGCATGAACTTAGAATCTCGTGTAAGACATGATATCATCGTTGTAAGGGTCGCTGATTGGCTGTCGCAATATTAGTAATCATATAGTTTAAACATTACATAGATTCATTTACACGACAATGTGGCGAAAAGACAAATGATCAAACACGAAAGCGACATTTCCATCGTCGTATACTATAAAACACTCTGACCTTTTTCACATATTAATTAAAAGGAGCAGGATATCCAGTCATACCTGATTAGATGTTTTTTAATTATAATAATTCGTTTAGTTGCTAGGATTACCGTGACAATTCTATCAATCGGTGATCACAGCGGTAAGATTATGTAAATTTTTTTTTTACTTCGACAAAAGAACATAATTTTGCGACGGAATGTTATGATAATTGAGCTTTCCGTACCCCGCACTTGCTCTGTGCGCATGACTTTTTATGCGGACCAAAGTACTACGTACGTTGCTCTACAGTCCGCCATGCTAAGCTGGTTCCGGTTCCATGTTGCAGTGCAAGTCTATGTACGTTCAGGCCGCCATACTAAGCTGGTTCCGGTTCCATGTTGCAGTGCAAGTCTATGTACGTTCAGGCCGCCATACTAAGCTGGTTCCGGTTCCATGTTGCAGTGCAAGTCTATGTACGTTCAGGCCGCCATGCTAAGCTGGTTCCGGTTCCATGTTGCAGTGCAAGTCTATGTACGTTCAGGCCGCCATGCTAAGCTGGTTCCGGTTCCATGTTGCAGTGCAAGTCTATGTACGTTCAGTTTCAATGAGTGCTTTCAGTACTTTGATTTTTATACATGTTCAAGTTAAGTCTAGATAAACATGCACGTGGTAAGGTATTGAAATTTAATTATTTGCCTGTCAGACACCGTGAAAGGGTGCAACCATACAATTTGTTTTACAATACACGCTATCAACTTGCACTTAAAATAAATACTTTGTTCAAGAATTCTTTTATTCTTTCAAAATAGCTCGGCATTGAAAACTTAAAGCGGGCATTAATTTAGTGTCCTGCTTCCATTAAATCTGAGTCGCTCGGACGCATTGATTTTAGTATAAGAGCGTTTACTTATATAGATCAACAGGTGCGCTCTAACGTTTTAAGAATTCTTTTATTCTGCACAAAACATTGCGTAATTTGTTTTACCAATCTTTGACATTTATGACATTAGTTTTTTACTGCTCCAGTGGCATTTATGTTGAATTTAATCCATGTTCTAATCAATTTCTTAACGGAAAGAGGTCGGCTGTTCGGCTCATGTAAAAACTGTAAGTAAAACGGAAACAATCACAAAACTATTTTTTTCATTTCTCTTAAATTTGTGGTAAAATGTTAAATAAAAGAATTCTTTTCGAGACAATTACATGAGGAGATTTAACATCAAACCAAACGATATATTTCATGTCTTTAAGAAGAAAATATATCAACACTAAATCGTGGGAAATAAAATAACGCAGTTTGCTTTATTTTATTGCTACGGTGATATCTTCATACAACTTTTCATTGTTCGACAATGACACTGATGTATTTGAGTACTTTTATCAGTTCGGAATCATGAGAATATGTTGTTTATAGAATAGTTTTATCAGCTATTTAGATATATCATGCACTATTTATTCTAATAAGGTATAACGTATTAGTTTGTTTGTATACGAAAACAACATTATTTCAAAACGACTCTGCAATGTTGTCGCTTACCAAGTAACATTGATATTAAAGCTTCTAATTCAGACTTTAATCTAAAGTCGTTTTTTTAATCTCTTAATATTGTAGATGTCGATATTTTACTACATTAAGTTCCATCATGGACACACGCTGAACTTCTATACCGATCTTATTTCGTCAAATTGAAGAAACAACTTGACTACGTTTATCTACATCCGACACGCAATTGTTAAACCAGTTCTTGTTTAGTACTTTTATTGTTTTTCTGCTTTGTTCTGCTCTGTTATGCTCTTTTATCATCTTTCCCACTATAGACGGCCGTTTCATTTAATCTGCTCCCTTCTACCAAATTCTGAACAATTCTGCTCTTCCCATCTGCTCTATAGTGTTCGGATGTGCCGTGCTTTATTGTGTTCTGCTTTACTTTGCTGTGCCGTACCGTGCCGTGCCATGCCGTGGTGTGCTGTGCCGTGGTGTGCTGTGTCGTACCGTGCCGTGCTGTGCTGTGCTGTGCTCTGTCGTACACTGCTTTGTTCTGCTCAGTGCATGTGCTCTAGATACTCTGTTCAGATAGCTCTTGTCTCGTCCTGTCCGGTCCAGTCATAGTACGGTACGGTACGGTACAGTCCGGCACGGTCCCGCTCTGCTCTATCATTTTCTCTCTCTTTTCTCTATGCTCTGTTACACTACGGAAGAATTTATTTTCTTTCAATGAAACTAATGCAGGACGATAACATAACAATAAGAACATTAACGTTTGCTATTTAAATCAATTTTAACAAAATCCGCTGAAAGATTAAGCAATGATTAAAGGTTAAAACACGCGTAATTGATCACTTTGGAGGAAAAGAAATCAGTCGAAATGCAGACATTTTAAGATGATGATACATTAAAAGCAAAATGACACACTTAAGATAACTAATAAATGTGTGTTTGTGCACTTTAATAACTAGAGACTAAGTATGTTATTGTATGGTTAAATTCTGGGCAATTGAAACATATTTACCATTTAAGTTAAATTTTGTTTTAGTTCGTGTAAGTATTGTTCATTTTTATACAAAACTGACGTTGGTAAATGAAAGTTAACTAGTAAGTTTTTATTAGGAGAATTTTCAGGAAAAAAACTAGAGTTGTCTCCCTTACACGTTATTTGCAACAACATGTGTCTGCGGGATAGATCGATTGAAATCGTCTACTATTAGTGTCTGTATTTCTAATTTCATTATGTAACCATATAAATTGTTGACCGTTATGCGTCTTACGACTCACAAAATCATTCGCATTGATCATTGTACAATATATTTTGTGATTAGCCATTGAATTTATTTATTTATTTATTTATTTATTTATTTATTTATTTATTTATTTATTTATTTATTTATTTATTTATTTATTTATTTATTTATTTATTTATTTATTTATTTATTTATTTATTTATTTATTTATTTATTTATTTATTTATTTATTTATTTATTTTATTTATGACCCATTTGACGGCTATGGTAATTTCAGAGTGATCAAGAATGAGGGAGATGATATACAGTAGAACCGGGCATTTGTATCCCTTGTCTTTTCAAATACTAGTAGTTTTTCCTTGTACTTTATCGTGTCCTGTGTAAATTTAAGTACCGAGACACGCCTCACCTGTTTACCTAGGATAAGACAGAATTTAGCTCGACAGTTGGGATGAGGGCACTAAATAGTCGTCCCTGGAATACTGAAAGGTGTATCCAAGATTCGTACCCATGACCTTTCATTTAGTAGTTCAGCACGTTGCCACTTGACCACCGATCATCCCTGGTATTTAATACCATTCAATCTTGTCATTTAATCAGATATACATGTATATTGCATTAGTCTCATTTAATAAATTTTAAAAATGATGTGCTTTTACTCATTAAAAATATATTTTTTTATCAAAACTTTTCATTTTCAATACAAGCATACCTAATGATAACCAAAACAAGAAATTCAATTAGGTCACGCAATAAAATGTTGATAATTAGGTCAGCTAAATAAATTACGCATTTAGTCATATCTACTGTGTGTATTAATTCAAATAAAGTTAAAAGTTTGTCAAGAACGATTTATAACTTTATTTCGACCGCATAAGGATACATTTTCGTACATTTTTACTTTATAAATTTTACAACCACAAGAACTACTCATTAAACAGTTGCAGACTCGCTATAAGTTGGCGTGGTCTTAATTTTTCTACGCTTGTAGATTTAACCCAATGGAAGGAAGAGTTTCCTCTGAATCATCCAATAGAGTGAAGATTTTCTTCTGAATAATTAATACGTCATGCATTTGTAGGTCAAAACTGAGCTTAGACACCTTCGCGAAAAAATGTCAACCTACCTGTACCAACAGTTTGGGTCGCGTTATGGATTCACAGTTTTTCATTATCTTCGAAACTTTTTGAAGCTACTTGATGTGTTTGTTTAACGACGCGTCAGACATTTAACCATTATACGGGACTGGTCGAAATGTCTTAAGTCCAGTAGCCCTCACTCGTTGATTTTAAATCATTAATCATATCCACTGAATTCATGGCTATCTGCTGGACTTTGTTTAATACATTCGCCACTGGCGACCGGGTGAATAAGTCACTTTATAAGATTAATTACATGAACATATTAAAAATGATCGAAACAAAAACTTATCTATCATTTAAGAACTTGTTTCAGTAAATATACTGGTTCTAATTTACGATTGTTTAACGAGTATGAACCTTTTTGAAATTGAGATTAGTCGCTGATATATGAATTCACAATGAACGTGAGGTACGTATTGATCATTAATGATATTCTAATTAGCGTAGACAAGCGGAAATTAAATTCATTATTTTTAACTTTTATTTTTAAAAATAGTCGATCAATAAAATGGTTAATCATTCATTACTTTGAACTCTATGGTAATTACTGAATTTACACTTAAACCTGTGAACAAAGGCCACCCTTGGGAAAGACAAAATGTGTCCTTTATTTATAGACGGCCTTTATATGTGGGTCATTTTATTTTTAAATAATCAAAGACGGTCTTTAAAAGAATTGACAGTGGTTGCTAACACAGGGTTGACTGTATAAGAAATTTGATGCTAAATAATGCTCAACAATATACTTTTTTTGTCTTTATCCGCTAACTGTCACTAGTCACGTTACAATAAGGCTTTATGACTTGAACGACAAGAGGCAATTTTACTGTCTTGATTTGTATGCTCCCTGCATCAAATAATGCAGGAGCATAGCATGTTTGTCTTGTCCGTCCGTCCGTACGTACGTACGTACTAACGAGGTAAATTAAATCTGTAATCGGAGGCATATGCGTTTATTGACAGCAGATTCTACGATTTTTTAAGACAATACAGCTGGCACGACCTCGCATAGCGACCGCTTTATTACCAGTACTTATTTGTCATACTAGCCACCGCGTAATCTAAGACCGGTTTATGTACGCCGTATACAAACCAACGTTTTAACAAGATCATCTCAGTTTAAAAACATTTTTTTGGTCCCAAAAATGATCAAACCATCAATTTCGAGGAAAAGACACCATACGAATTGTCACAGATAATTAACAGAATATAAATAAAGTTGTCTACCTGCGTAAATGATTTGATTTGTGTGCGTCAATTAAAGTCAAAGAAAAACTTAATGAGTTCAAAAACATTCAAATGTTAATTAACAAAACATTGCATTTGAATGTGTCGGAAAATCCTGTATGTATCAATCCATCACTTTCATAGCGTATCATTATTCTGTGTGTATATTGTATCAGTTTACGCGTTGATAAATCAAATAATACGGAATCTTAACAACATTGGATAGAAAGTCATATACAGTACAACTTCTCCATAGCAACATCCTTCGGTAGCAAAAATATGTCGCTGTTGAGAGTTTGTTGCTCTAGAGAGGTTAAATTTATTTATAATTCGTGCAGAGTGGAAACGTCATACTGTTGTTAAAAGGAGGTTGTTGCTCAAGAGAAGACCACTCTGGAGAGGTTGAACCGTATAAGGAAAAGCTTAACTTAGCAATCGCCTTATAGGATTAAAGGCCAGCTCATTATAAAAACCACTAATTTAACGACTCGTGTTCAAATACTCAAGACCATAATAATGAGACATAAATAATATATACTGAACTAAGGGGGCTTGCACGTTGAATGGATGGTGTGTAAAACACACATCTAACATAATTATACGTATACAAGGGTTACAACGTTCGAAATGACAGTAACACGTAAGTTTACCACTAGGAAACGTTTTAAAAATCACTCAATTGTATTTCTAAAAATGAGTGTCTACAGATAGCTATTACATTGCATTTCACATAAACAATAAATAAGCATTTAATAACAATTAAGCAGACATTTAATCTTTTTTCCACGGAAAATGTCATTTCTGAAGTTCACTTTCACACAGGAATACTAAAAAACAATTGTTTTTACCCTGCGCGGGAGAGGGGAAAGCTATTGCTGATCAAACATTGAAAAGTGTGTGGGGCATGTTTGAATTTATCCATTGCTGCTTGAATCGTAAACGGTGAAATAAAATGTTATGAAACAGTTCATTCGATCCTATTTGTATATTACAGAGACAGTTTTTTTTATGAAACACTTTTGAGAAAACACTACAATGTTATGCATATTGACCTTAACAGTTTCATCATTTTAAAACGAAACCTAGAAACGTGATACATGAACGTCATTGTCATGACAATACCACTTTTTAGAGAACAGCAACAATTTCAAGGTCATTTCTTTTCTATTTATATATTATATAACCGTCTAATATCCATCTTATGAATAATTAAGATTTGAGTGTGATTTTCATAGCAAAATAAATTATGCAAATGTCAGTGAGTCATATTAGCTGGTTCCCGTTGTATGTCTGTATAACATGGAATCGGAACCAGTCTAATGTATCAACTTGACTGTCGTTCGTTCTCATGCAAAATTTCGCGATGTATTATCCATGTCGTGAAATACACACATTTGTATAAAATGGGAATCTACTCCAATGACTGATTTATTAGGTTTGTGCAAGAAGGGTCTATCTCCATTTTGACGATGATGGAGGTTGGAATCTTCTTGCAGTGACCCCTTCAATTACGTTATTTTGTAAACACTTGCGTGATAGAAGAAATAGGAAAATCTTTTTTTTCTTTTGTGCAAAATTCCATACATTATCATACTGGTATAGATACACTATATTCTTTGATTTAATACATCAGACGACAGTGAAGTATTGTTAAATGCTGTCCCAAACAAAAACTAACTCGGTGTTGTTTTTGTTTTGTTTTAAATATTCAACATTTGTCTGACTTACGTTGATATCTACGTCAATGCATTAAATTAATTCCTTGATATGTTTACATTTATAATAAACCAATTATATTCAATCACCTAATTACAGGACGTGGGGAGTTCGGAACTGAGGTACGGAACGGAAGGTTTTTACCCACAACTAACCATGGAAACATCCGGAACACCTCGCGCTTTACTTTTCGAAAAACTATGCTTTGTGGACGGAAATACGCAAGGAGTCCATATGACCCTTGAACACTCTCATACTGCTAAAACGAAACAAAACTCACAGAATTATTAAATATTTTGCACAAATAATATGATAATGCGGATTGCCTTGACGTATTAGACCCCCCCCCCCCCAAAAAAAACACCTGCTCACTATGATTTTGATCCGGATAGCAGTTTGAGCATAATAATGTCAAAATGACACCATAGATCGAAAACATCATTATTTAAACAAGCACTGTAATTATATGCTTTATAGACTTTTACTGTGGTTTATTACGTTAATTTCGTCATCAAATTTTTTATGACGTCAACCTTTAGTGGTAACGTTAACGTTTGGTACGAGACCTGTATAAAAAGATACAAACATGATCTTCTAAAACAAATGAGGTTAAAATTGGCATAAATCACAGTGTGTTTTCAGTAATCATTAGTGTATACTTCACGCAATTTACTAGTAAGCATGCTACATAATAATGTACGATTTTTACATGTAGCTTGCCGTTGACCACTATTAGATATATAACCAAGAAGAAAAATTATGAATTATTCATTAAGTTTCAAGTAAAATCATTTTCCCAAGAAATTTGCCATGACATTCACTCCGTGAGCATTTAATTAAATATTTTCAACTGGAAGTAGCACTACATGTATCTATGTTTAGAAACTGAACAGTGATCTCGAGTATACTTCATAATCATGATGTTTTGGGTCAATATTTGCATTTATCAAAATATGAGTTTTGAAAAACTAAACATGGTACATGTCTAAGTGTTCTGGCTTGTACATATTTGTTTACAAAATGACACCTAATAATATGTTAGGTATGTAAGTCTTGATTCTAGATGCAACCTGTGGTTTCACTAGTTTCACGGCATTTAAATTCGTGTGGATTTGATTTCGTGGACACGCCGACCTACAAAATCAAATTCAAATGAATATAAATGCCGAAAGATTAATCATTCATCCGAAAATTGGCCATATCCAAAATTGTGCTACTTCATTATGCTGTTCAATTCTCTGATGATGTGTGCGTGTTGCAGGAACGCTAACTCTGTCTCTGAGTAGAGATTTCTGCATGTTGT
Source organism: Lutraria lutraria (assembly GCA_964023205.1). Lineage (NCBI taxonomy): Eukaryota > Metazoa > Mollusca > Bivalvia > Venerida > Mactridae > Lutraria > Lutraria lutraria. Next base: position 5,155,008 of record OZ026851.1, on the reverse strand, counting down.
ATTATATGTGATGATTGGGAAAATATCATTATTCATCCTAAAACATACGTATACTAGAGAAAAAATAGAATAGCCCCCACATGTCATGTAAATATTACACGGGATTGCTGACCACAAAATCGACTTGTTTACCAATTAACGTCTTAAGAACTCGTGTAATCATTTAGATGTACTTTGTAAATAAAGAACAGCAAAAACATACTCTTTTAGCTTAATTGAACATAAAGGCATTTTCCTGTTTTTTCTGACAATTTGAATGATTGAGTGTGCTGCGGTTTCTATTTACAATTTGCGCATAATTATAGGGAAATACACTCAAGTAAGCGTTCACCTGTGAATTAAGTCCACGCGAAGACAGGTTTTTCTCATTATATATTCATACATTTATTCACACGAGGCTGGAAAAGGCGGGGAAAAGCGGAATTAGGCGGGAAAAGGCGGTATGAGGCGGGAAAAGGCGGAATGAGGCGGAAAAAGTTTCCAGTTTCCGCGAACTCGACCGATGCTATATTTCGTCGATCTTATACTTTTTCGCGAAGTTTTTTCTATATATTTCTATATTTCTTTGCATGACGTATAAATTATTCAGAAGAAATTCCTCATTCTATAAGATGATTCAGAAGAAACTCTTCCTTCCATTGGGTGAAATCTACAAGCGTAGAAAAATTAAGACCACGCCAACTTATAGCGAGTCTGCAATTGTTTAATGTGTACTTCTTGTGCAGCTCGAAATAAAGTTATAAACCGATAATGACAAACATTTTACATTTATTTGAATTAATATACGGTAGATATGACCAAATGCGTCATTTAATTAGCTGACCTAACATTAACATTTTAATGCGTGGTCTTACTAGACTGCTAGCTGATAAGTGGTGTTCACACGGTACTATAACGGCAAATTAGGAATTTAATTAATAAAAATTATACTTTTGGTTTCGACAGTGTTAATTAATCAAAAAAACTTCGCAACTGTCTTTTTAAAGACATTTCTTGTTATTCGGTATGGCGGTCAGTCTTTGTCTTGCCGATAAGTTCATTTTCGTATGAACTATATCTCAGCACTAAAAATATTCACCTGAAAGTAAGTTTACGCCATCATGTATACCGGTCTTATATGTCCGCAGATGTTAACGAAAACATGTTATTTATTTGTTAAATCTATGCCTGAACTTTTTTATAAATCAAGAATAAGAGCCAATTGTTAACAACGGCCATACATGTAATTGTTTCCCCTCTTTGATGGCTTATTGGTTTAGATTTGGCCGCTAATTATGAATCCTCCTCATAATGCCTAATTAAAGTAGGTGAGTATAGATTGTAAATGTTTTTATATGAAGATATAGTGCAAGGTAATTAACGCTGTTATATATACACCGGATGTTTAGAGATTGTAGCATTTTGTCAACTAACAAATTAACGACAAATAATTAAATATCTATGATTTCTGAAATACGACATTTATAAGAATTCATGTTCGTTCAAAGATATGGATTTGTTATTGAAATGGTTAAATTTGGAAATAGTTTCAGAGATTTGAAAACTATTATTGTTAATTATTTTATTACGATTTAAAACTTTAAAACTCGTGTATTCCGAGTGGTTACTAGGACACTGTGACAGTTAGATTTACGTGAAGACAGAACAACGTGCAATAGACATCGTTTTATCCTATTTTTACTTTTTTACATTTTTTTTAGACTTTTGAAATCCAAATATTTTCGATTATTTTGTCGAAAAATTAAATTTAGTTCGGAACAATGGACTTTAACGAATAGTAAGTATTATAAAGTTGTTTTATTGATTTGAATAAACCGAAAAAAATGTAATTACTTTATAATTATATAGTATGTTATCATGTACAATAAAACCAACTTATAGACAGAGCCTCCAGATCCTTAAAACTGTCTTTTAATTTCGGACCGATTTTCAATATTTATTCCATCTTTAAAACGATGGAGAAAGACCTGTGGCGTACACCTGTATAGTACCACCGGCTAGTTAGCCAGTTGGACGGCTTCCTTACCATGATGTGGAATTTAACGTGTCCCGGGTGGGATTCGAACTTACAGCGGTATGGTGTTAGAAATTACTAGCCACAGACCATAACCTCTCAACATCGAGCTTCTTATACAGTTGTATTTTATCAAAACTTATTTTTGCGGACCCAGCGTTGGTTTTAGTGTTGACATTTTACTGTACTTAGTACAGTGCATTTTATCAGCACTACTTTTATCAGCACTAAGTTTATCAGCACTAATTCTATATCAATTTCATACTATAGTCAAACCTGTAAACAAAGGTCACCTTTAGGAAAGACAAAATGTGGGCTTCATTGACAGGTGGCCTTTATACAGAGGTCATCATCAAGTTTGTTCTAAATAATAAATGACGGTTTTGAAAAGAATTACCTTTATTCACAAGGCGGCCTTTATATGGAAGTGGCCACTAACACAGGGTTTGATTGTATTGACAAACAATGACATGATCAGGTTTATTTTCCTGCTGTAACGTGGGGGACACGGTTGCTGGTAAAGATAAAGATCCATTGATAAAATAATTGATTTTGGACTTGTTAGATTCGATCACGTTAAAGTTAAACATTAACCACGTTACTGTAATGTCAGCTGATTTCACCACTCATTATTTGTGTCCATTCGAATATCGGCTCTTTATTTCAGCATTCAGTGTTCTTCGTTTGTTTTACGTTCGTTCGTTCGTCTGTATGTATGTATGTATGTATGTATCTATGTATGTCCGTTCGTTCGTTCGTTCGTTCGTTCGTTCGTTCGTTCGTTCGTTCGTTCGTTCGTTCGTTCGTTCGTTCGTTCGTTCGTTCGTTCGTTCGTTCGTTCGTTCGTTCGTTCGTTCGTTCGTTCGTTCGTTCGTTCGTTCGTTCGTTCGTTCGTTCGTTCGTTCGTTCGTTCGTTCGTTCGTTCGTTCGTTCGTTCGTTCGTTCGTTCGTTCGTTCGTTCGTTCGTTCGTTCGTTCGTTCGTTCGTTCGTTCGTTCGTTCGTTCGTTCGTTCGTTCGTTCGTTCGTTCTTTACTTGTTTCGGTCAAAGTTTTAACACAAAATTCATTCTTGTTATAAGTATGTCCATAAACTGTATAGTGTATTATAATTTCGTATAACAAGTATAGCATTTGTATGATTGTAAATGAGTACACATTGTTTAATCATAAACACGTGTGAGTACATCATTTGTATACCAAGGTGAGAAATTTATGGGACATGAACTGTACACATGCAAATACGTTGAAACAATCCTAATTATGTGTACAATGAAATACAAACGTTTTTTATCTGACAGAAAACACAATGATTTTGTAATTGTTTTCGCTGTTTGACTTCAGTCACTGACCACTAGATAGAGGCAGATACAGTGGCGTGAGGTTGTAGAGGTTGCGTTAAGGCAAGACATGTCATTATTTTTATTGTACACATTTTTTTGGTTAATGTACATTAAAACTGAATAGAGAGATACGGAGTGTGCTGGAGGCATCAGCTAACTGCTTTTTTTATAAATGGTCTTATTTACAAATGCCAATTAATTAACTAATAAACGTGACACTTGTAACATGGGCTTGTAAAACATGAGTGTACGTAAATTGCATGTATTTAATTCGGGCCGTATACAGGTGTCCTCATTTGCATTTTGTCGTTTTTGCCCATTCCGGTTCATATCCGCCAGATTCCCCATTGGACAATTACTGTGTCGAAAAATTACAATTTGAACAATTTCGCGGCCCAAACTCCTTGTGCGAAATAATATAAGTCTTCGGAACTTTGTAATTTACCTTATTTACCGATTACATTCAGGATTCTTGTCCGCTCAACTTCAATCATGATGTCATAAAGTTTGATGTCGTAATGATGTATCTTCAAATATGGCTGAATTTTTATTTTCCGTTTTACTTTATTTGAAAATCTATTCCTAGAACCATTAATGTTGGCAAGTCATCGCGAACTTAGTAATCGTTTGTTTACAAAAAGTTATTACGACACTACAAGTGTTAGACAATTATACAGACATCACGAAGTCATGGTAATTGGAGCGCTGGTAAAATACAAATAATTCAAGTTTTTCTAAGATTTCAATTTTTTAGGTAATTACACTAATTATGAAATTTATAATTAGTTTCATTTCATTTTATATTACCTACCTGTTATTTACAACCTTATGAAGTTTGATTGCGCCATGGATATATTATTTGTTATAATCAACCACAATCTACTTGTTATTGCTAGGCACGTGGCTAATTTGGATAATACAAAAAGTGTATATATTCCTGTTTAAATTATACGTGCAATGTATGCTTAAAATAAAAAGGAGTCCATCATGTGTTGCTAATGGTAAGGCAAAAGTATATTTTGTATGCCCCCCCCCCCCCCCCCAAATGAGAAAAAAATATGAATACGACTGTGGCGGATCTGTGATTTTCCTTTAATGAATGTTTTTTTTATTCATGTATAAAGAGACATGTAAAATGCATTGTCTGTCTACTACACGAACTCACAAACCAAGGTCTAATGTATTATCCATGAAAGAACGAATAGTTATTTTTTTAAGTGATTGGCGCAGAAAGTCATACGCTTCTTCTGTCTTACATAAGTTTGTATACAGACCATAATATATCTCCTGTGCTGGGTAGAACCTAAGACCTTACGTTAGCTAGCTGGATGGCTTCCTTGCATGTGAAATATTTTGTAATACTGAGATGAACTAATGATCAAATTAAGATATAGAGTAAACTTTAATAAGAAATCCAGATAAAGGTGCTTGTTGCGATGACATGGTTTTAATTTTGAGATAGTCGCGGATTGGGGTCTTACCGTGCATTTGGGAACACCGTTGAGTTTTTTTATTTGATTCAGTGTACCAGGCACTTAAACATACTGAATGAGATAATAATTCATTTCGAATGTTACGCACTAAACGGCAATAAATAATTCTTATTACGTATAATACGACGACTGTATACCTGATACCGAACAACCCAGTTACGACGACCACCCATGATGCCCGGAGAAAATGGCCAATGACTTTATATTGCCATTGTCGCGTTATTATCAAAGTGCAGTATAGAGAACATATTGAAAGCGGCCTGCTTATAGTTGTCGTAATTTTGAGTAGGTCGTAATATTAAGGCTGTTGTTAAGTAAGGTTTCACTGTAACATGATTGTGTAGTTAGTCGCGTGACATCGACTTCATACAATTAACTCGCTCTGTTCTGAATGACTCTCAGCCTTAGAGTACAAATTGGTTATGATCTGACAAGTAAACTGGATTTACAACTCAGCTACCACCCAGTTTCGATGATTTATTTGTTATTTAAGTAAAGTACTTATCATGAATTACAAATACAGCTTGTCTATGAAATCACGAGTCCTGAAAACTTAAACTCAGTGCCGCGGAGGTAATAAAAACCAGTCCGGTTCGGTCCGGAGAAGCAAATACGGAATGGAACGGAAAAGAGCAAGAACTCCCGGTACATGCCAGAAAACTTTTATGATAGGAAAGTTCATATGATACAGTAAATGTAACATTTCAAACTGCAGCAACAATGCACTGTTAATTTAATAATCAATTAATATCCGATGGTAACGCGCTGGATTACTGAACGAAAGGGCGTGAGTTCGAATCTCGGCCCCGCCTTCCGATTTTACATCGGACACGATTAAGATCCAGGAAAAACTATTCGAAATATGAATATATGGGTTACTAATGCCCGATTCTCCTGCATCTACCATCCCCTCTCTCTGTGGTGGCGTTGAAATGACCGCAGCTGTCAAATGTGTTGTTAAACAACAGATAAACAATTTCATCTGTCAAAGTTTGAAACGCAGACCATTAGCAGGGTGGTTACTTTTAAAAGACCAATCTTAGCTAAGATGGAAACGGCCTCAGTTACTTGTATGTATTTCTGAACCACTGTTCTCTGGTCGTGGGAAAACCTTGCTTTAGACTATATTCTCACAATCAACCGGCCAAGTTTGGGTTTTTGTATAACATATGATCTCAATTTTGAAAAAGAGATGACTTTAATCCAATTATGAGCATAAAATGATCAATAACGAAGTTTAAAAAATGAAGGTATATAATTGTTTTACTAGTATATATACCCAGTGTGTGAACTCGTTCGGAAATTTATAAATTTAGATGAAATGAACGTTTTCTTGAAACATTCGCTTTCAAATTGGTATTTTGTTTGAGAAGTAGTGATTTTATGTTGGATTCCTTTTCATTTTAGAATGAACAAAACTCATAGTTATATATATATACAATTTAAAGACATACTAGATGTCAATTAAATCTAATACCTTAGTATAATAATTAGGGTATTCTTAACGAATTGGATATCCTCAGGAATTAGAGTATTGTTAAAGATCTGGGTTTTGAAAAAGACTTGATACTGTCCAAGATTAGGGTAGTTTTAAAGATTTTTCGCATTTTTTTAAATTTGGTATTGTTCAAAATTTTGGTATAGATAAAGCTTGGGATATCGTTAAAGATTTGGTTATTTTTGAAGTTTTAGTTATTTTTAAAAAGTTTGGTTTTGTTCAAAATGTGGGTATTGTTCAAAATTTGAGTATTTAAGTTGTTAAAGTTATAATGTTCAAGATATAAGTTCTGTTTAAGGTCCGGATGTGCCTAAGGTTTTGTGAACGGGGTTTCGCTGTATGTATTTGGTGTTCAGTACAAGAATGACAGATTTTTAACAAACATACGTAATTTTGGTTATTTACTGCCACGTGATCATCGCCTAATATTGACAGTTCTGTTAATAGCATAAATCAGTTGCACATCAAAGAAGCATTGAAGGATATATTTATTTGTCATAAAACTTGAACTATAGAACTCTTGTCATTACTGGAGATCTTCCGATCTGATATCAACAGTTACAGGTTTCTGTATATCTACAAACTCGTCGAATTCTTTTTCCATATTTTATTCAACAAAGAGGGAAACCTTACGGGCTTAGAGATGGATTTTAAAGAGTAGTAAGTAACTATTAAATTCATTTACTGCGTGAAGAAAGAATACACTCCATGTTTGTAAGACTATTACATTAATGTCCCCACGTAGGGCCGATAGGTGGGTTAAACCTTTTTCAAATCCAAGTTCGGAGAACACTAAAATACCGGCAGGAAAAAAATACTGAGATCGAAAAAAAATTGGGTCTGCAAAAAGTCGGCAAAAAACAAAAATAGGGTCGACAGAAAAGTCGGCAAAAAATAAAAATAGTGTCGACAAAAAAGTACGCAAAAAATAAAAATAGGGTCGACAAAAAAGTCGGCAAAAAATAAAAATAGGGTCGACAAAAATGTAGGCAAAAAATAAAAATAGGGTCGACAAAAAAGTAGGGTCGGCCGGATGAGGGGAAACCAGGAATAATATCATTTATACCTTATTGTATTGAATAATATCCCCTTATCCCAATATTTAAAACAATCATGCATGATTCAGACTCATGATAATATTACTTACTCCCGGTTGAATTTTAGGACATTATACTTCAAGTGCGAAAAAGTTTGTAAAGTAATATCTATACAGTGCTTATAATCCATCAAAATTTATTACATAATTCACGTTTAAAATATACGACATTTTACAGCAGGATTAAATCTACTTCTTCTGTTCATATTATAATAAATCACATCACATGTAAATAAATATAAATACACATAAATTCGAGGGCACCGCATTCAAATATCAATTCATTGTTGAATCGCGTAGTTTTCAATTGGGCTTATAAAAAATGAGAATATTCTTGGTGTGAACTTTATTTTTGATTACAGGATAAAAAGGATTTAAAAATGGACGATGATGAAGGGTAAAGACTTTTATTACCGTGTTTTTTATATTTGTTTGTAAAGTTTAATCCTTTCTATAAAAATGAATTCTTACTTACATAATATTATAATGATATAAATAATATAGATCTATGCTAATATTGCTCAAAACAGACTCGAACTATATCGAGATGTGATTATCATGTTACAAGAAAAAAAACGCTTTCCGTCTAACATTCACGGATAATTTTAAATTATATTTTTTGCGCCAGTGATACTGGTACGTGTATATATTACTACTAATCTCTTATTGACCATATTTAAGACAAATAACTCGTATTTAACCTAGAATGGCCCCTGGGTCAAACGGTATGAAAACTTAGTAATGACGTCAGCTTCAGTTTAAAGCATCTACATTGTAATTGGTTTTATTTTATCTTTTTCTTAGCATTAACCTCCATTAATCCTCCATCGATAAAGCTTGAAAGGTCGCCAAATGTACTTGGCCGTTGTTGCAACATTTAGCTCCCCCTCCCGAGAAAAACATGAAAAAAGATAAGTCTTACCACTAAAATGACAGAAACGCATTTACAGATAAAAAGTCATCAGGCATAGATCATCTAAAATGGTAACGTTACTGATAACATAATAACCATAACTATAAATTACAAAAAGAAACCATTGTTTCTGCAATAATCACGTAAATGTGTGGACATTGAGTAATGTTTATAGTTTTTTTTATTGCCCCGCCCATTAGACATTAGTTTTTCTTCGGTGTGTGCGTTCGGTGCGCATGCATGTGTTCTCGTAGCACAGAATAAATAAATAGTAAATAATATTGATACAAATTTCAAATCTATGCGTAGAATACTAAATGGAACTTCTAGCACCCAAAATTTCAAATAAAAAAAATACCGTAACAGAGGCGACATTTAGAAAGAAGCACGAGTCGCACGTGCAACACTTAATTTCATCTACCAACGGAACCCTGTTAGTTCCATGTGAAATGTCGTCTGTCGTCCCCAAAACATGACGCACGACATTACCAAAGGACGTGTATGTACATAAGTCCTTGATCACGACAATGGATGAAAGTCAGTAAATGTGCGTAATATTTGAAACTCTACTAGATTCTATTTCTTATGAAATAAAAGATTTCTATCAAGAAATAATTCCGTTTTGTTTAAATGGATACATCATGGCGCCGTTCTTCGAGGAACTTTTAGTTACATACGGTAGCCGGTTAACCTAAACAGATTTACTGGACTGCAGTACTCAAGGAGTCAGCAACTCCGCCGCATTAGGAAAATTTTTGATAGAAGGGTATGACCTGTCGCGACCGAAATTCGATTCCATATCGCTAGGTAACAGCACAGGTGGCAGTATCAGTGTTTGGTCTACAAATGATGAAAAAAAAATCCCGTCACTGATCTTATATATATACTATCAAGGTAAAAAGCCTACTATATGTCTATATGCCAAACAATGTGGAACATCGCATCTCGTTGTTTCAGCATTAAAGATGTGCGCTGAAGGAAAGTAGCTACACATGTCATTCAGATTCAGATAAACTATAAGATATTAATTCCTACCGAAAATCTCATTCAATTACATCTAATAACTGTGAAACGGTAAAATTGTGTTCCTTTCGTTATTTAACTTCGCTGCAAGCCATTTTGAATCAAGTGCGAGTGATGTATCAAGCGATCTGATTGGTCGGATATGTGTGTACAATAGACTGTTCATTTCATGCCGAAATTCGGTAGGAATTAAGGTCCACGGCCGCGGCCTCAACAAGGAACCAAGGGCATTAAGTTTCATTTAGAATATATTTTCCTCACATTTATAACAAATGACTAACTGAGGATATCCTAATGAATCAATGGTATGTTACAGACTGAAGTTTGACCTGTTAACAATTTCAAAACATCAACTGAAATAAAAAGTTGTAATAGGCAGATTGACATACAAGTATCTATGCGTAGTTGATAATTCACATCGTTTTCAACAATACTATTATTTTAATGGTTTCTTCATTTTTATGGCATGCACGTATTTTTTGAATTACTAATTGCCTTATCAGTAAAGTATTTGTCATAATTAATGTTGACAGGAAGTAATGAAGACTTGGTACAGCAATCGGAACACCTCGGTGTTTTTCGGAAGAAAGTGCGTATTTCTCAGTTACGGAAATGCCCGAGAAGTTACGATTGTTGGTACAGTTGACAAGCGCGGGGTACAGGTTCTGAGTACGGAAATACTCGACAATTCAATTCTTGTAACAGTTGTATCAGAATTTGAGGGGCAAAACTATTTGAAATAAATAGTAATACTATTACAGTGATCAATTTACGCCGGTAGTCTAGACATATTTTATTATTTTTGAAGGGTTGTTCGATCATGATACATTAAATGTATTCAATGTTTTATACATTGTCGTGTATAAAAACTACCTCAACAAAATAATATATTTCTTTCTTTTATTGTCTCAAACATTAATAGGTGTGTCGTAAAAATGCATCTCATAGCGTAGATTTCATTTCATAGCACGAATGTGGTCCCTTCTAGAATCAGAATCTACTTTTTGAATTTATAGATTCATTTTGATAACATCCTGACAATAACTAAGATAAGTTAATATGCAGAGTCTTACGACCACTGCCTAAGTAGTCTAAACCCCAACCCCTTATGCTCCCTTCTATTCACCAACCCCTTATTCTCGTTCTAAACCACGGTCCCAAATTCTGCATTCAAATCCCAAGTCCCTAGTTCAGTATTCTAAACCCAAAGCCCCTATTAAATGCAACTTCGAAATTCCTGCTAGAATAAACTATACTACTTATTACCAGTTTTTATAAATACTGTAATCTATACTTTATCAGCTGAAAACGATAAAGATTATGTGAAAACATTAACCTTTTTGTATCACAAAAAACACTTAATTAAATGTTTCAAAGATGATCATCAATTCGGATTTTACTGTTAATAACAAGCACGTGTAATATGCCTTCGTTAATAAATGACATTGTCTGCCTGGTGGATCATAAACACCAATAAATTACATGTGCACAAGGCTTATCATGAACAAATAAAACAAGAATACAATCACGTGACGTTTAAGATTTCAGAACTATCGCGTGCTGTACCATATCCAGGTTTTCGTTTCAAAAGAAAAAAAATCCGATGATATATGAGTGAACCGTTACATTCATAATATTCAAAATTAAATTGCTATGCATATATTTAATTTACATGTACTTCTGTGTACGACAGAATTATTCATTTGGAACTAATATATTATCCGAAATAATCAGTCAAGAAAAACAAGATATATTTTGTTTGTAGAACCTCGTAACAATGTAACTATGTTAGAATGTATTAGTGTGATGAAAAGAGTGTTAGAAATGCGCATCTTGTTGACATACTATTCATCAAATATAAGTTGAAGTCACGGCATAAATTATGGTAATTTAGAATGCATTTATAAAACCTTAAACTTAGGTTAAGGACAGAACGACTTCTTGCAGTGAAGTACAACGATTATGACATTCCGCAAAGTTTGAAAGTATGGTGTCACATTATGGCCATCAGGGAACAAGAAATAATCTTAAATTATTAGTAAGTTTGGTTCACAGGAACTAACATCAAAGTACTGAGAGTACCCATGGACATTTAACTTGCATAAATTTGCACTGCAACATGGAACGGGAACCAGTTTAACAATTGCATGACAGGTGTAGAAAAACGACGTTAGTTCTTTAGTCCGCATTAAAATTCATGCGCACCGAACGAGTGACGACTATGGAAAACTGTTTCCAATTAGTGGTAAACAGTTGCTCGTTGTTTCAGCTTTTGGCCACCGTTGATTTGTTACTCTGAATACGATGTTAACTCATACAACTATCTCGCTGAGATGGCCCCTACGTGGCACCGTACGTATCCACGATTGTGACACATTCAGCACGTGCTGTGAGAAGCAATGATCATTGATCGTGATTCATGTTCTTACTACCGTGCTGCATCAAAATCATTGAGGCGCAATGAACTTTTTACATAATACTATTTTGTTTCAAGAGCGCAAAACTCAATTTAAACACAAATTTGGCACCTTGGTAATGTTAAGTTCAGAAATCTGTGAAAATTTGAATTTTAAAAGTATCAAATATAACGTCTCAGACCTTTTTTTAGCTATTGTCTTCCAAATACATACTATGTAAGTACAAACGAAAATCACCTTTAGATGGTAGAGTTGTACAGTGTTACGTTTACGATAATTGCACGTCGATCATAAAGTATACGTCGTCATATTAATGTTATATATATACAAGTCACAAAATGGTTACAGTCTGATCTAAGAAAAATAGTCGGAATATGACGCTGTCTTATGGTTAAAATATAAAAATATTACAGCAATAAGTGGTTATTTTTATGTTTATTAAATGGTCGTAATAGCTTTATTAGCTATTGTCGTATGGCAATGAACGGACACACTTTATATAACCTTAATGGTTGAATTGTCATATATCAATTTGAAGTCCTAAATCTGAAGTCCTAAGTCCTAAATCTGAAGTCCTAAGTCCTAAATCTGAAGTCCTAAAAAGCAAATCATCATGGGATACATGGATAGACAATCTTTTGTACAGTTAAATCCAGCGGATGTAATTTACATTTGCACTACATTTAAATGGATTTAAAGGGGTGTGAAAATTTCCAGTGCAAAGACTGAGGCCAGTCTTAAACACACGACTTCTCAATAAAGCATCTTCGTGTTGCCACATTTCTCTCCGACAAATTTCTTAAAATAAGAGAAAAAAGAGACGCACAAGAGATTTAAAATGTATCAGCTTTAGGTACGGGAACTTAATCCAGAGCAAGAGACAGGAGTCAAAATGTCCGCCGTAATATTTATTAATACATTGCTCGAGCTTGAGTACCTACGTTTTATTTTTTCAGTTTCAGACGTACCTATACGGACAAGTCATTGGACAGGACAGCAGCCGAGGCGGAAGATTGTTCCAAATCCATTGCCAGCACAGACACGGATATGTCAATGAACGCACCATTAGAACCTTCAAATTTGTACCACGAGTACTTTAACGCCGCAGAAGCTGCAACGGAACGAGTCGCTACCCTGATCAACAATGACTTCGAAAGCAAAGACCTGTTTTGTCAGATGGACATGCTGCGAGTGTACAAAAACGACCTGGTATGGAAAGAAATGGCAAGGTAACAACTTTGCCACTGAGTTATTGTTTGAATTGGTCTTAATTTAAAACTGACAGCGCGACTGTATTTGTTGCCTCCAGTCGTACAATTTAAAACTGACAGCGTGGCTGTATTTGTTGCCTCCAGTCGTACAATTTAAAACTGACAGCATGGCTGTATTTGTTGCCTCCAGTCGTACAATTTAAAACTGACAGCGTGGCTGTATTTGTTGCCTCCAGACGTACAATTTAAAACTAACAGCGTGGCTGTATTTGCTGCCTCCAGACGTACAATTTAAAACTGACAGCGTGGCGGTATTTGTTGCCTCCAGTCGTACAATTTAAAACTGACAGCGTGGCTGTATTTGTTGCCTCCAGTCGTACAATTTAAAACTGACAGCGTGGCTGTATTTGTTGCCTCCAGTCGTACAATTTAAAACTGACAGCGTGGCTGTATTTGTTGCCTCCAGTCGTACAATTTAAAACTGACAGCGCGACTGTATTTGTTGCCTCCAGTCGTACAATTTAAAACTGACAGCGTGGCTGCATTTGTTGCCTCCAGTCGTACAATTTAAAACTGACAGCGCGGCTGTATTTGTTGCCTCCAGTCGTACAATTTAAAACTGACAGCGTGGCTGTATTTGTTGCCTTCAGTCGTACAATTTAAAACTGACAGCGTGGCTGTATTTGTTGCCTCCAGTCGTACAATTTAAAACTGACAGCGTGGCTGTATTTGTTGCCTCCAGACGTACAATTTAAAACTGACAGCGTGGCTGTATTTGCTGCCTCCAGACGTACAATTTAAAACTGACAGCGTGGCGGTATTTGTTGCCTCCAGTCGTACAATTTAAAACTGACAGCGTGGCTGCATTTGTTGCCTCCAGTCGTACAATTTAAAACTGACAGCGTGACTGTATTTGTTGCATCCAGTCGTACAATTTAAAACTGACAGCGTGGCTGTATTTGTTGCCTCCAGTCGTACAATTTAAAACTGACAGCGCGACTGTATTTGTTGCCTCCAGTCGTACAATTTAAAACTGACAGCGTGGCTGCATTTGTTGCCTCCAGTCGTACAATTTAAAACTGACAGCGCGGCTGTATTTGTTGCCTCCAGTCGTACAATTTAAAACTGACAGCGCGACTGTATTTGTTGCCTCCAGTCGTACAATTTAAAACTGACAGCGCGACTGTATTTGTTGCCTCCAGTCGTACAATTTAAAACTGACAGCGTGGCTGCATTTGTTGCCTCCAGTCGTACAATTTAAAACTGACAGCGTGGCTGCATTTGTTGCCTCCAGTCGTACAATTTAAAACTGACAGCGTGGCTGTATTTGTTGCCCCCAGTCGTACAATTTAAAATGCCATTCAGAATGCATTGGCTAAATGGGTTAAGGCAGCAGACAATTACACTTCTGAAATCTGTACATAGTACAGTATTAGCAAGCATGCATCCGATATAATGCGGTATAATTGTAATGATGCTATGTTTTACAGATGGATCCGATACGAAGAGGCCGTTGAAGAAGGAGGTCAAAGATGGTCAAAGCCCCACGTGGCATCCTTAATGATGGAAGCCCTACAAGATTTACAGAGTATTCTGTCAACTTGTCCAGTCATCATGAACAGCACATCAAAAACAATGGCGGACATTGCGGGTAGAGTTATTTGGATTTTTTGGTTAAATGCTTGACTTTGAAATTTCTTCTGTGTGTATACGAATGACAGAACAGCTCTACATTATGTGTTCTGACAGTCAATCATGACTTAATCAAAGTGTTGAGAGTACTGCTATCTTGGTAGGGAACTACTTTTCCAGTGAACGTAGATTTAGCGGTACGGTCGACCCGACATCGTACTATTTAATATACAAGCTGTTAAATATACAATAAACATTTCAAAAGCTTTGTAGTTACGGTAAAAAAACATACATTTTAAATATTCTGACATTTTTTTTATCACGTAATAGAAACATTTAGGTCAAATCAAGTTGTTAGAGACAGATGAAAAGAAAATGAATACTTTTTAAATAATACCAAATCAATTACGCAACACCAGTGCGCTTTCTTCAACAGTATTCAATACTAACGGCGCTCTTAATATGTATACTCATTATAAAACAACTGATGAAAACTTTTAAGTAATACAAATCTATAATCTTGTCGCAAATTTGTTTAACAGTGGCTAGAATAGCTTTATTTTTACTCTTTTTTTCAGATGAGGTAATTAATGAATGGGTAAAAGAAAGAGCGATTCTTGCGTTGATGAAAGATCATTTAAAATCGGTATTACTAAGTCCACACAAATTCCAGCATTACGTAAAACGCGGAGACTTAAAGAAAAAGAACGCATCCTCGTCAAATCTACAAAAATTGAACATAAATAATGGAAATGAAGCATATGTTAACAGTAAGTCTCTAAACTTACTTAGTACATATTAAAGGGAGGTAATAATGGTGACTTAAGGACATTTAGAATACAATACATGTTTGCATTGTCTACCTTAATTTAATACAAAAATGGCAAAATTATTACCTAACTTTTTGTTCGTATTTCAAAGGAATTCAACTGTACTTTGAAACGGTCCTTAATAAGAATATACGTTAACAGTTTGAAGAACTATAATCCTGCCAAACAAAGCTTCAAAACTGGAGGAGATGCCAATATATACGCACTGATAGAAAATGTCAAGACAAACACTGATATAATTCTAATTCTAATGGTTAATACATCTGTATTTATTTACGTATTACAGAGGGGTATTTATCAGGAGATACGCTACAAGTTCCAAACAGTCTAAAAACAACAATGTGTCCTGATTCTCCGTCACTGGCTCTGGGAGAGGTAACTACTATCTTTCATAATTAAGAATTTGTTTCAAACATGAAACGGTAGAACACGGTAAAAGCGAATTCCCGAGGACCCCCCCCCCAAAAAAAATATTTTTTTTATCCATTTTTCATTAGATCAAATATATATATATTTAATATTAAATATATATCAAATAAAGGAAAGCATGGTCGTGTATTGCTGTCATGAAGTGGACGTGCTCATTTGTCAAATTAAGTACAATCATAGAGCAAAAATTTGATCCCCTCATCGTTGGGAGTTTGCATCCAACCCTGAATCAGACAAATTTCATACGTGAGGAAGCAGCTTACAGAAGGTGCGTGGTTCTCAGCAGGTGTACCCCTAGGGGTTTCCTCAAACGTTAAAACTGGATACTCACCAAATTACACAGGCTGTTTGCACGACATGAACATCAAAGAGAAAAGAGAAAATGTTCCGAAAATTAGTGATCAATGTAATGAGATAGCCTTGAGATTCAACGGCTCGTAATGACAGGTTTTACTGTATTTAATAATTATAGTCCATTCGACCAACTTACACCAATCTTAAGTCGTTTTTTTAATGATTTTTGATATTTTTTTAACTACAGTAAAACCTATATTATCCGAACTCGGATTATCCGAAAACATGTTGTTATCCGAAATGAATTTTCGGTCCCGATTTCCCTCGATATATTTCAATGTAAATAAACTCGATTATCCGAATCGTGTTATCCGAAACCATGGAATATCCGAAACATTATTTCGGTCCAGTCGATTTCGGATAATTCGAGGTTTAACTGTAATATACTAAATGTATTTATTTCTCAGATGAATAAAAGTTTCATGAGAAAGATTCCGCAAGGTTCTGAGGTGGTAAATCTTCTAGTCGGTGAAATCAATCAACTTGACAAAATCATTGCTGTCTTCGTTAGATTACAGGTAAGAGGGCTGTATATAAAGTTTTGTACGTGTGTATAGATTGAAGGTCGTTCAATAGAAATTCACTTTTTACTCCTTTTTAAGATTTTAATGAATTCTGACAAATTGTGACGTAAAACGCGTTTACATTTTCTCAAAATAATTAATAGTGAATACAAAATGAACGTTTCTGGCGTTCATGTCAACGCATACGAGATATTCACTGATTTGTGTGTGTGTAATACGCAAACTAAAAATTATGAAACACAACAATTTTATCGACTAGAAATTATTGTTTTGATAAATCACGTAAACCTAAGATGATGTCATATTCTAGGACCCTTGTAACCTTGGTGACATTACGGAAGTGGATTTAAACACCAAATTTATGTTTATTGTACTGGGACCAAACACTCATCTCGGACATTGTGCGGAGATGTGTAGATGTATGGCAGCCTTGTTTACGGATCAGGTACTAGTATAGAACAAAGTCACGCAATTATGTTACAGTGCAGCACGGTTATAGTGAATTACTGAGGATTCGAAAATTACTTCATTGTATCCAAATTTTACTTAAGGCGTATGTTTTTTTTGCTTCTATTTTCTAGTTACCCGACCTACCCTATTCTTTTCCTACAACTCTTGACTTTATATTAGATTAGCCACTTTCTCGCTTCTTTACCTGGCAACACGATTCAAAGAGTAAAAATAAAACAAACAAGACAGCCTCGTCCTATCAATTCTGTTATTAATGAGCATGTTACCAGAAACCATTGTTTCGGTTTTATAAAAAAGGCGTGTTCGGGAAAAATGAATACTAGTGCATCATTATATCTGATACTTTACTATATTCACGTTCACTATAACAGTGTATCACTGTATTATGTAGATTTGAGCTTAAACCGCTTTCCAATTACTAGTATAACACATGTCTGCAAGCTTGCTCTAAGTTATTAGCCAGTAGGCCTACTACTGATTGAGAAGGAAATGAAGACTAGCGCTCAGTAGTGTCAGAAACCACGACCCCTCGAGAATCACAGGATTAATTAATGTCTTCGAAGATTTTCAAATTTGTGTTAATTGCCTTAAAATGGTATGCTTCTTTCAGTTTGCCTTGGATGACTGAACTTTAAGACACATCATTCATTGTGGGCGATTTGGGGCCACTTTAAGGAGACTCTGAAGTATATCAAACTGAAAGATGTTCTTTCATATTTCAGATATTTCGATGTTGCGCGTATAGGGCTGATGACAGGATTGATTTATTGTGTGGTATACAAGAATTCTCTCTACATTTAACGGTATTACCACCGGGAGTTTGGAACCCGTCCACAAGAATAGAACCCCCGGATGAATTACCTTCACAGGTAAGTCAGTCAAACCTGAACAACCAACTCGAACTGTGTGAGTTTTAAAAAATGTTAAATAGACTGACTCGAGACGTTTGATTGCTTTCTGAAGTTTTTTAAACCGTTAGATAAGTTCCAAAATGCAATATCAAACCTTGAGGATGTTCTCGAAGATTACAACAGACTGAAACATAGCTCAGGTACGATAACTAATCTGTAGTCAAAGGATAAGATACATAAAAAACAACGGCTAATTTCTAGAAATACATTAATCTTGGTCCGCCATGTTCCGCCATGTTTTTGTTACTGACTCACGTGATTCGCAATAATGATTCGATGAAATCAACAATTTGCGTTGGTAATTTAATTTCGTGGATTTCGTGGGTCAGGTCATCCACGAAATCAAATCCCCACGAACATAAATGCCGAAATACTTGTCAATAATCAGTAAAACAGGCTATATCCGAACTTTATGCAACTTACAAACAACCTCCGATATTCATTCTAATTCAAAAATGTTAATGTTCTTTTTATAGGACTACAGAATGTCTCCAACAACAATAACAAAAAGTAAAAGCATGGTCTCCATAGCCGAGATGGACAAAAAGTCAGACAATGACCCACCAGAAGAGGAAGGACATGGTGATCCCACATTGGTTCGAACTGGGCGGTAAGGGACTTAATGTTCTTATATTATAATAGAGGGATTTAAATTATGTACCCCGACTGTTTATGCGACTGAGTGAGGATCGAACCTGAATCTGCACGGCGTCAGCGCCTGGCAATTACAAATCCATTGACTACACTGAATGAGCTTTTACAACGACCCCTAAAGACATAGGACAATTATCTGATGAACTAAATGATTGTTTTACATCGATGATCGATAGAATAACAATATATACTCAAACATGTGTTAGCGGCCATTTTCTTATACAGGCCATTCTGTGAATAAAGACCATTCTTTTAAAAATCGTCATTAATCATACCGAACAAAATGATCTCCGAATGAAAGGTAATATTTAGTCTTTTAGTGGCTTTTGTTGGCAGGTTTGACAGTAAACCTATCTCGGTGTTCTCTTGGTGTTATTTATGCGGTCAGTAGCTTCGACCAAGCCTGCTTTGTATGACGAACACACTTTGTGTGCAGCGTCATTTGAAACTGCTTAGCAAGCATTGGTTGATATCATTGAAGAAATAAATACACAAAGCTTCTAAAAGCTTTTATACCAGTTTAATGTACTGGCTTAAATGCTTTTTTATTTTTATAATCTAGATTTAAACTGGTAAAGCATCGGATCTATTGAAACAATATCAATCAAGTATTCTATATCAGATTTTCCTCTGAATATATTCAGAGAACAGAAGCGTTCACTTAGTAAGGAGTTTAATGAGATAGATAAAGCGCACTCCAAACAAAGGCTGTATCACATCCCATAGGTATTCGCAAACATTTTCATATAGAACTTCCCGAATATAGCTCCTGTACTAAATAAGGAGCTGCATTGGGAGTAGTATTAAATCTTTTTTTTCAGTTAGTTCGGTCATTAAAGAGGTTAAAAGTTGTATTCTGTTGATAAGAAGTGTATTGTTGGTTAACATTAACAAAAAATATCAAAGAGAAAACGTCACGAAATCAGCCTTGTGAGAACGTCTGTCTGTCTGTCTGTTGTCCGTTTAAAAAAAGCGATATAATGTACTTTTAAACATATTAGAATCATTAAATTTGCCTACACCTACATGAATTTGCCATGAAAAATATGGGGGGTATTACTAACTAGTACATTGCATTCTTGAAAGCGTGCGGAAAGGTAAACTTGAATATGAGACAGTGAAAGTACCGTTCCTCGGTGCCTAATAAAAAGTCTATGGTTGAGGGGAGCCCAAAACGTATTTTTACACCTTAAATAATGGCATCAGGCAATCTAGACAAAGTACAGAATGATACTATTGTGATACAGTTTGATGATGTGTTTTATTTTGCAGGCTTTTTGGTGGTTTGTTAAATGACGTGAAGAGGAAAGTGCCGTTCTATTTAAGTGATATCAAAGACTGTTTACACGTGCAATGCGTCGCCTCCTTCTTCTTTCTATTTTTAGCAACACTGACCCCTAATGTGACCTTTGGGGGCTTGTTGGGACAGGCCACTGATCAATACATGGTAAGGCTTAGAATAATTCACTGCGCATTTGTTTTACGATAACATTCGATAATTCAATGTTATTTGATACAGAAGATAAAAAGATTCCAGGTTTCAATGCAGAAATCAGTAAAAAAATACTAAAAATATGTATCCGATATGTCTGTACAAGAAACAAATCATGAATTAAACACTTGAACAACAACCTCCCTTCAACAACAGCATGCTATTTTCCCACTGTACAAGTTACGTTTTAATTCTAACCTCTCTAGCGCAACAACCTCTCAACAACAACATACTTTTTCTACTCCCAAAGGGTGTTACTTTGGAGATATTGCACAGTACCTGTTTTGGTTTAGAATCAGCTCGTGAACAACTCTTGTGTCTCACTTTGAAAAAAACAACAGTTATAGTGAACTCTGATGTGGCGAAAATCTAATGGTTGCGGATATTGCAGGGTCATATGAATCGGGTTCTAGGGATTTAACCCCTTCCCAATAATTTCTAAACTAACGGTAATGAAAAGGGGCAATAACTGAATCTCAACCCCTGTTTTCAAACGAAGTCTAAAATCAAACCCTCTCTCCTTAATCTGTATTGCCTCCTACTGGGCTGTATAGTGAAATATGTACTGAATAAAGTACTAGTAACACTCGGGTCTCCAGGAATTCTCCATAATCTTGTTGTATTGTATGGCTACACGCCTGTTTCGTTAACTTATACTAATGACTACATACCTTTAGGGGACAATGGAGTGTATCCTAGCGGCGGCCATTTCCGGTGTGATGTTTGCCATGTTTGCTGGACAGCCCCTGAACATATTAGGGAGCACGGGTCCCATGCTGGTACTAGAAGGGATCTTATTTCGTTTCTGCAAGTAAGCATGTCATTTTCTCTCTGAAAACAACAACAATGAGTTTTAGACCAAAAGTTAAATTGCGAATTGTGTACATGTACTTGATATTTTAGAGCCAACAACCTTAGAATTTAGTAAATTTAGCATGACGATCACTATTATCAAAATGCGAAAGTTTCGATTGATTTCTAATTCTGATTAAATGACGGTGATTTGGAATCTTTCTCTTTGTAAAAACTAGAAATCTTAAAAATCTTTATAAAAACAAGTTTGGTTTGGGTGGTGCATTGCTTTACAACTCATAATTGCTGATGGAGCATTTTATAAGTTAGTTACTCTTGTTTCAAAAACATCTGAAGGTTTTGAAAAGACGAGAATAATCTGTATTCTATAAGTCTTTGATACAGTTATAGATTTTCTTTTAGTTACTTATTGTTTTAATATCCTAATGTGACAAACTCTTGTTTCTTTCAGAGATCAAGATTGGGACTTTCTACCGTTTAGAGTGTGGGTGGGGTTCTGGACTGGCTTTTTTATTTTGCTAATTGTTGCCTTCGACCTAAGTGCTTTGGTTCGTTACATCACGAGATTTACAGAGGAAAGCTTCGCTTGTCTGATCGCTCTTATTTTTATATATGAAGCATTTAAGAAAACGTTCGAAATCGAGAAACATTCACCTGTCCATTTTAATCCACCATCTTATTCATCCGGGTGTTTTTGTGTTCTTGACAATTCTACAAATTCGTCTGTGACGCCATTAAATTCAACCGGAAATGACGTAGTTACAGCAGTAGCAACCTCGATGTCGAATATGTCGACCTCCAATAACTCAGTAATCAACGCAACAACGGAACGTCCAAAAACAGGCTTTGAGTTGGACTGTTTTGTGCTCGGAGGAAGTATTTCCGGTTCTTGCGAGGAAGAATATGTTCCGGATGTGTTCTTCTTCTCTCTTGTCCTGTTCTTCGGTACATTCTTCCTGGCCAATGTCTTGGTACATTTCCGACACAGTTTGTTCTTCCCGACTTTTGTAAGTATTACGTATCAACTGTTTTCTTTCGTTGATTATGTTCATGTATAACATTAATGTTTAGGTGTAACACAATGTTTTTTTCTGGTTAGAAGCTTTTTAAAAAGGGATTGTAAGAAGGTAGGTAATTTAATTTTCTATGATTTTTATAACGGGAGTACTCGTGAAAGCGTGCGGAAAGGTAAACTAGTGAGGCAGTGAATGTGGCGTTCCTTGGCCCTCAAAATAAGTATATGATCGCGGAGGAAATAGGTTTGGTCAGTGTCATATATACATTTACTTTAGTATTAGATGTTTCTGTATAATTTCCATCTATGCTGAATATAACACTCATACTTTTTGTTATCTTTTAGGTTCGGCAAAATGTCAGTGACTTTGCTGTACTGATTGCTATCATCATTATGGTTGTGCTTGATGCTTTATGTGGACTTCCAACACCTAAACTTCTTGTACCTGAAGAATTCAAGGTTAATTAGATTAGTAACTTACTTCTACTATACACATCAATTGACATGTAAAATATAAAACTAAATATGCTGTAAAATCACCATTTAAAGGCCTTTATAGGGCCAGATAATATTGAAGGTTTTGATATTAATTTAGAGTGTTCCATTACTAAGTTTCATCTCATGTTAAGTACTGGTACTACAAACTCGTTCATGACACTTGGCAAGAATTCACAGAAAAATCATTATAAATTATGGAGGTATCTGAAATTATAATCAGAATACCATGGCAAAGTAGGGATCTTTCTAAAAGTATCACATAACGTCACCATAAGGTTTTATTTACAATCTTTCCGTACATTTACTTTGTGGTTCAATGTTTTCGTTTTCTCCCATTTACAGCCCACGAAACCAGGACGACCTTGGTTTATTAACCCGATAAGTGATAAGAACCCCTGGTGGCTTATGTTGCTAAGCTCTGTACCTGCTCTATTAGCAACCATTCTCATATTTATGGATCAACAAATTACGGCTGTCATCGTAAATCGCCGAGAAAATAAGCTTAAGGTTTGTGCGCTTTACTTAAGTTTTAGATTTTAGACCAAAACAAACCAAATACAATTAACTTTTCCATAAACATCTCTAAAAGTAAGGCCAGCAAAAGTTTTTATATAAGTTTTTTTAATTCGTACATATAATTTAATTTCAATAAAAATGATTATATCGGCAAGACGAAAATATTTTTGCTTTAACCAGATACATTTTACTCCTAATTTCAGTCGAAGCTATGCATTGCGGCGCACGCGTATATTTCATATAAAATAGAAACAATTAAAAAAGGGCAGAATGAGATCTGAGTATTAGCCTAAGTTGAAAATCTTTAGAAATGTATTTTTTATCTTACAGAAAGGATCGGGATACCATCTTGATATGTTAATTGTCGGTATACTGGTTGTTGTCCTCGGGTTGCTAGGGTTACCCTGGTACGTAGCTGCCACGGTAACGGCGTTAGCTCACATCATGAGTTTAAAGAAGGTATCCGAATGTACGGCGCCTGGAGAAAAACCTGTCTTCCTCGGAGTTAGGTAAAACAATGTATTATTTTTTCTGTCTACGTATCCAAGTACAGTAGAGCACAGTTATGATGAAGTCCTTAAGATCCGAATAATAGCCTTCTTATAGCCATGTTTCAATCTAATCGTTACATTAGAACAAAGAATGACAAGATAAGGAAACATAGTGAATGTACTATATCCGATTCTCCGCTTTATCCGAATTCACTGTAACTGTGTATTACCGTATACATGAATCAAACTGAGGTTTTCTTTGAGTCCAATAATTAATGTCTGACAAAATCAATATGATCGTGTCACCATTTCTTAATATATGTAGCTTATTCTGATACATAATGAGCACTATAACGCAAGGTATAAGGACTTTACAATACACGTATTAGTATTGGAATTATCCTGTCTGAGACATTGAGTGTACGAGGCCTGTTTAGAAGCTCACGAATATACGTGTGTTTATGGTTTATTACAGAGAACAACGTGTTACATCGTTCCTGGTCGGGATATTCAGTGGTCTGGCTGTGCTTATCACCTCCGTCCTACGTGTAAGTCTAAATTGCCTTCTATTTTGGACGTTGGGTAATACATACAAACGTGTAAGCGGCCACCAGTAAAGAAAAGCCCATTTTATGGACATACTTATTGATATAATATATGTATATCATGTAAATTACTTTGTACAAACAAACAACATGTATACAATAAAATATCCCTCATTCTCTTCAAATGGTGTCCCTTCAATGACACATTTGACTATTTATAGAAAAAAAAAATATTATCAAGACACGATGAAAAATGCATTGTTACCAAATGTATTATTAATTCTATAGTTGATAACAATGGAACTCACTTTATTAAACATGGCATGGTTACTATTGCCCGAGGGTGTCTTATCAATTTATCAAAGTTTTTAATCTCTACAGCGGCACTGTTACCATGGAGATAAAAGATAAAACGCTTTGTATCATCGTTTTTCAAGTTGATTTTTTCGAATAGGCTATTAAGGAAAATACCTCCCTTATTTTATATTGCTTTCTTTTCAGTATATACCAATGCCAGTACTTTATGGAGTGTTCTTGTATATGGGTGTGGCGCCTCTCGGCGGCATGCAGGTACGGCGTGAAACTTTTTTAAAACATCTTTGAATTGGTACCATAGTTTTATTTTCTTTCTTAAGGAAATTATTCACTCTATTTCCGTCATATTTCTTATTCTTGCAAATGTGAGTGAGTACAGTATGTAAAGAAAAGATAATGAGTAAAATTCCTACCTTCTCCAAAAATACTACCAGCCCAGAACCCACCAATCCAATACTCCAACCAACACATAGGAAGATAAATAAATAGAGGATAAAAATGTTTTGTCGACCTTGGAAAGATCTGTAGTGGCGCTTCAGTGACCTTTAGATTAACTATATTTATGTCAGTTCTTGCGTATTTTATGGAATATAACAATTAAAATGTTTTTTTTTCTTTTTCTTCCTTTCAGTTGATACAACGTGTCCTAATCATGTTTATGCCAGCCAAATACCAGCCAGATTATTCGTATGTCCGAAACGTACCAATTAGAAAAGTGCATATGTTTACTACTATACAAGTGCTCTGTCTGGCAGGATTGTGGGTTGTAAAAAGCATTGAGAGTATTTCTATTGCTTTCCCAGTTATGGTACTTATTCATTTTTACATGTTCTATGTCAAGATTTAGACCGTTCCAATTAGACTTACAGATGATCATGATATCGATGGTTCTGCTTCACTGGTTTCGTTGGGCTAAATTTTCGTGTTTTTTTACTAAATTGGCTATTTCGTGGGGACATGAATTCGTGGATTTTGATTTTTGAAAAGAAATGCCTTATCTCTGCATTTAAATTCGTGAGGATTTGATTTCGTGGATTAGCCACGAAATTAAATCCCCAACAAATTTTTGTGATTCCACAGTATGAAGTCTTAAAAAATTGGTAATTTTGGCATGAATCTCGCCACATTTATATTCTTATGTTGCGGTTAATGTGGCTAGGTATTTCACCAATCACCACGTTATTACAACCATAATTTTATGAATCAAAGCGCTGTAGGGCATTACCAAAATACTATAAATAGATACTTCAAATTTCAGGTATTGATAATCTGTTTTATAAGGAAAGCATTGGATAAAATTTTCACTCAGAGAGAATTGAAATGGCTTGATGACATCTTACCTGCGACATATGTTAAGAAAGGAGAAGCCGAAACGGAAGTGGAAATGAAGAAAATGGAAGCCATGGATGAACCAGTACTTATCAAGGTCACGGTGAGTAATAAGGTCAAGGTCATTCATACAAAATAGCTTTTTATGTTGATGATAAAGGTTGCCGTTAATAATGTTTCAATACAAAAATAAACTCGCCAAACATTGGATTCTATTGAGTTATCCGATAATATAACAACGAAGTCAATCTATGAAACGTTTTGATATCCCAGTCTGATATTTTTTTCATATATTTTTATTTCTCGATTACAGACGGACATAGATGCCGATACACAACCTCCGAAGGCGCCAATAGAAAAAGCAATGTCTGCACCGGAAGCGGAAAATGGAGAAGTTCCGAGTCGCGAGGCGCTTAAACCAAGAATGAGCCTCACTTTCATCTGCAAGACGGATATTGACCGAATTAAACAAATGACACCGGAAGTAGTTACTGACAGACGAATGTCGCTTATAGCAGCCAATGAGCGAAAGCGATCTGTGGGGTCCATGCCACCGGGCGTTGCTGAAAGAAGAAAGTTTTCTTCGCCGCTAATGCTTGCAAGAAAGCTGTCGGTTGAAGCTTACGCAAGTCCATTCCACCAGGGAGCCATACCGTCAGTCGAAGAACATAATAAACTCAACAAAATGCTGTCATTGCCAGCAACTATTGCGGATGAGAACGAAAATGAAGACGACAACGAACTTGAGGAGCGATGATTCGTTATTGTTTTAATATTGACAACGAACTTGTGCTCAATATAAAAGTGAACTCTTCCATGTACATGTATATACAAAAACTATTCTACGCTTTTATACACACATATCATTTTATGTATTACATGTACAGAGTGTATCTGCTGTCAACGTTTAACCATTTATGTTATGAATTATGTATCGATTTTGAAGTATTACAAAACATAGAACATGAGTGATACATATTCATTTCAATTACATTATGTATATTACATTGTTGTATACTCGTTTAATTTCTTATTAAATTAGCCGGATTATTATATTTCTGATTATTAAACTACCTTAAAAAAATATTGGACACCCAAATATTTGTCATTGTATATAAAATGAAAAACTAAACAAACTTGTAATCCCTTATTTTGTAAATAAGAAAGGTTTTATTCTGTGATTTTTCGATATAGTGTCAGTTGTTAGAGATGAGTGTCAAAAACGTTTATCAGCAAGATTTAAAGTGTAAAAACTCCTACTTAAGCTATGAGCCCTTGGACTGAAGGTCGAAACCAAGATAAGACATCTCCCTAACGACTGGCTTCGCGTAGCTTGGAAGCTAATAGACGGAAGCTGCGAGTGTCTTAGATAAAATGTGGTATAGAAATCTGATGAGCGTATTTGTATGTCCGGGATTTGAACAACACTGCCTTTCTAAAGTGTCCCTATGAGCACAGAACAAATATTACCTCTCAACAAAGCTTTGAAACAGTCGCCGAAACAAAAATTCTGCTTTACCACTCTTGAGCAACTACGTTTCAATACAAAACATTTTGGCCACTTACTTTATTGTGACACTCGTGGTATAGGGAAAAATGTACAAAGTAACCGAATCATTTTCTTACAAAAATTATGCCACAGGTTATAATGTGGGGTAATTAAAAACACATGTCAACTTGGTATATTTTCTCATGGAAGAAAGTGCCTCAATATATTTACAATCCTTGTCAATGACATAAATACATCATTGTTTAAGTCACAACAAGAGTGTGTTTGTCATAACATAAAATAATGATCCACGTGCAAGTACCCATACAAAAGAATAAATGAACTGTACTTGATGAATCAAATAGTCATGTGACTCCGCGATGTAAACGTTCCGTGATTTCTCTACATCGCAAAACAATATAAAAATATCCTAATGTTTGTTTAACTTCAATTTGCGACTTTCTGTCATCCATAAATAACCAATACAAGTGACTTTGTTAAAGCCTAATATAGGCATGTCAATATATGAATATAATAGAGTCGTGACTTCTAAATAATCAACCTTGCCATGCAATACAAATTCATAAATATGATAGATATAAACAATATATTTCAACAGTCGATGTTAACCAAACGACCTTATGGGCCATGAATTAGTGTGTATACCTTAAAATACACAGGCCCTGTAGAGGTTGTCATGAGGAACCAACACATATAGTTTGATGACCGTTGGTCGAAGCGTTTTACTTTATAGACTAGGTTAAAGTATCTATCGATACGGGGGCATAAAAATTCCGATCATGTAAGCGTTTACAAGAAATTAACTAACATTCAAAGATGATTGTTAATTATATAATTCAGAAGTTGGTCAATACATATGTTTATATGTCTAATAAATGGGAATAGTTGTAGTTCAAGAAGTAAGCCTGGATCGACATGAGCACTTAAAATGGATTATCTTTTTATCAAATAAAAATAAGACTTAATTTTTAGATTACAGTGCGTTTATATATAAAAAATATAAACATGATATGATATAGACTTTAATGAGGATAAAAGCCAAAGTGGTATAGGTTAAACTTGTCTAAGGCGTGGCTGATACGTTACTACTTATTGAGGCGTGACTATCTACATGGTAAACCAATACAATTTCCCAAATATGATAGAGGCGTGACTTCTGCATGGTAAACCAATACAATTTCCCAATTATGATAGAGGTGTGACTTCTACATGGTAAACCAATACAATTTCCCAAATATGATAGAGGCGTGACTTCTACATGGTAAACCAATACAATTTCCCAATTATGATAGAGGTGTGACTTCTAGGTATAAGTAAACCAACACAAACTCACAATCGTAAGAGAGGCGTGACTTCTGGATGGTAAACCAATACAAACTCACAATCGTAAGAGAGGTGTGACTTCTACATGGTAAACCAATACAATTTCCCAAATATGATAGAGGCGTGACTTCTGCATGGTAAACCAATACAATTTCCCAATTATGATAGAGGTGTGACTTCTACATGGTAAACCAATACAATTTCCCAAATATGATAGAGGCGTGACTTCTACATGGTAAACCAATACAATTTCCCAAATATGATAGAGGCGTGACTTCTGCATGGTAAACCAATACAATTTCCCAATTATGATAGAGGTGTGACTTCTAGGTATAAGTAAACCAACACAAACTCACAATCGTAAGAGAGGCGTGACTTCTGGATGGTAAACCAATACAAACTCACAAGTGTAAGTGAGGCATGACGTCTAGATGGTAAACCAATAAAACTCATAAATATAATAGAGGCTTAACTTAACTCATAAATACGATAAATATAAACAGTATAGTTCGATCAAAACAACAATGCGGGCCTTCAGTGCTTTGGTTATTTTCAGAGCACTGGTTTTAAAACGATTGTTCAATTAATATGATTTGATAATTCTTTGTATAAAATTAGCAGTTTTAGAAAAATAAATGGTCCAAAATAGCGATGATCATCTTTATGGCCAATTAATTGTACACGTTTTAATTCCCGCGCTGGTCATAAAAAATAAGTGTTTCGTTGTTTTATATAAAGCCACTGACACTTCTAAGAATGGCTTTATAATTTGTATCAGTAAAATGCATGAATAATTAAGAAGCGAAAAATTAATGTTATTCGTCAGAGAAAAAAAGTAAAACTCTATTTTTCAAATCAATACATGTACTTTCTATTGACTTGAATTTTATGTGACCGGTCGAATCTAATTCAAAGTAATAATAACAACTATAGTATTGATGACGAGTGCTTTATCAGATAAACTAAAAACTCAAACAACAGATCCATAGTGATGATATAGATGTTTTCAGATATAATTATAGACGCACTCTCGCCAATTAGAGTACATTAACGTATCAATATACTCAGATATAAATACAAGTTACTAATCGAACTGTTACATAGATCACAGCTCAACTTCATAAAATAACGTCTGTCAATATCATTTACTCATTTAAAACACTAATTATTTTTTTGTGAATCGACATGGTCTTGTCATGCAACATCAATTGATTATTCATTCGAAGATAATCAATTTTTTCTTTGGGTGTGAATCTGCGGAAACTAAAGTTGATTTACAACGGAGCAGACGAACTGTATAGTGGTCGCTCATAGACTTACAGGCGATCTTATTGGAATTATTTAAAATGTTTGGAGGAATGTTAAATGCTATTAAATTATTTATTTTCGTTGCTGGAACAGCCTGCCCTCGTGGTAAGTGGATTCCTTCTTTGATTATTATTACATTTGATACTGTCTCGTTGTCATGTTAACTTCAATAAACGGAACAAAATACGCGAGTCCGATGTTTATATTGTTTCAATACGATTCGACTACATTTGTAACAATTCTTAGTTGATGTAATTATGCAGACTGTAGGTATTAAAAATAATGGCATTTGTAAATGAAACAAATCTACAAGTCCTGGCGATTCAAATGAATAATCTGGATACACGTTCAATGTGCGTCATTTAACCGAAATTCAATCGACGTGTCTTCAAAATATCTTAAATCATGATATTAGAAAACAATGAACCTTAGCCGCTGATACATTTAGATGATATATGTTTAGAATAATCTATTCAAGTTTTGGAAATTTGAAAACCACAAAATCTGTAACATTATTAAATTCAAATCATTTGAGTTTTAAATTTTCGGTTGACAATGTACTAAAAATAATTTACTTTTTTCATATTTCATAGTCCAGTTAGCATGTGAATTGCATCTTGAATGTATTTTTAATGAAATTGTTTTTTAAAGGGGCTATAACTGACACCCCACGTTGTCAGAGACAAAATCTAAAACACTAGCCACCCGTTTGAAATTGCGTCCTACGTGCCCGTATTTGAATCGTACGTGTTTTTCGCTTAAATGTTGCTAATACTTGCCATACGTAAAGTGTATGAAGTTATATTTGACCAGAAGTGCTGCATTAATTAAAAAAAGCGTAAAATCACATTGTTTTCAAGACCTTAAAGTGTTTTCTCAAAAGAGTTTTAATAAAAAACTGTTTTTTTAATTTCCGAGTTATCTCCCTTCCATTAATATTTATAATTGCTTATCAAAATTTACAGGTCGCTTCCAATATTCATTATTGAAATGTAGGTATAAATTATACTTGGGTATGATTCTTATCAAGTACAAGCAATAATTAATCTGCCAATAATAGGACTGTCAGATACCCGTATCTAGCTTTATACACTTTAAAACATGTGCTAAAGTATGTTAGATGCTATGAGTAGCATAATTATGTATATTATTTGTATTTATTACGTTCACAGTCGTCCTAACGGCGTACACGGCGTTGAAAGAGACGGAAATAAGATCTGAGACTGTACTCCATTCTTCATATGATCCAATATCAAGACCAAAGACTCAAACACACGTAAAGGCTGGATTAAATATCCTTGCCATTGATGAATTAGTAAGTACATGTATAAATTATTAAATTTGTACATAAAATGTCCTCAGACGAAATTGAAATATCACGTGTCTGGTTACAGCATGCATACAGGAACTCAGGAAAACGTACTCTAAGGCTTGCTACTTGCTGCTAAAACATATCATACATTTCAAAAACTGAACGATATGTAGTTCGGCTTTCCATAGCCGACACTCGCTTGGCGCGCATGAATTTTTATGCGGACCAAAGTACTACGTTTTTCTACATCCGCCATGTAATTGTCAAACTAGTTCCCGTTCAATGTTGCAGTGTAAGTCGTTATAAGGTCAGTTTCCATGAGTACTTTAAGCACTTTGATTATGTTGCAATCATATTGCAATACGTATTGCAATACAGTGAAATAATGAAAAACACAATAAAACTAAAGCCACTGTCAACCCAAGTGTTAATTTGACCCAATGCCACAAAGAGATATAAATGTATAAGGTACAGTAGATCATTCATATAGTGTAACCAGTAGATGGCTTATCAGTACCAACAGATAAATCAGTATTATACACTGTACCAATATAGGTTTATTGGAAAACTGCAAATAATAGATAATTTGCTATTCTGATGGTCTTTGATGATTCAAAACAACACTAAAGATTAAGTCAGCTTTCATTTACTTAAAAGGATTATGTTTTCGATTATTAAGGAAATTATCGCTGTATATGGATGTCGTACCGCGGTACGTAACGGCCCGATGCTGTATCGCAATATACCGGTATATCGTTGCACTACTACTATACACACCAACAAGATACTGTGGAATGACAGGCGCAGAAAGTCAAATGATAGGTTTTTTAGTTGTTCTGTTCTGCAAAGGGTCATGAATGAAAAACAGAGTATAAATAATGTACATGTATACATTCACCAAAGGCAGATAAGTCGTGGAATAAAGTGCTAAAAAATGTTAGAACGTAATTGGGAGGCATTTTCTGTTTATCATATGATTCGAACTTGCTGCCAATAATAATTAATAATCATAGAAATGAGCTGTGAATTGTTGATATTTATAAATAAGCGTCATATCACCCCGTGAATCAATACTGTCAGTATTAAAATATATATATATATCTATTTCATTGAGGTTCGAGCCGGTATAGATTCGTCTGTCCGAATTTGTGACCAGTCGAACATCAATACACCCACTCAAAGCTTTGATATTATAGAAAAAATACATGTCGTTTCACTTATCATTCAAAACCATCGATGCGGCGAGGTACTAATTTATCACATTGTGGAAATGGTGGAAACAAGTATTTATTGGGACAGTCCCTTGGGTTCATAATTTGTCCTCGGTTAATTTTTCAGTACGTCTAGATATTTAGGTCACTAATTAGGCCTAAAGGTTCAAATATCGTAACTATTCAGCTTTCACCATTGAAATCACGCGTATCTTCGATTCATTTAAATACGATAATCTAAGCTTACAAGATACGAAGAATTCTGTAAATATTTTAACACTAATTTTCTTGATTTAATTAACAAAGAGAACAATTAATAGGCAAACAAAACTTCCATTAATTACTCCTTTGACGAGAAAAAGTCGGAAATGACACCTTTGTGAGTTGAAATAGTTTTTTTTTTCAAAGAATAAACGTATTATCGGAAAACAGAACTGTCTATTTATTTATGGAGTCCGGTTATCGATAGGATCATTAAAATCGACATGTTTTACTCATTAATTAGTAATCTAACCTCTGTTATCATAGTTGAAAGGTTTGTACCAAATCACTCATATATGCTATTGTCTCATCGTCACGAAAATAAATACAAAATGCACTTAAGTATTTAGCATAATAGAGATGTATGGTATGGTAATTATTTTCATATTCAATTAGGTTTAATATAAAATTACACCATGTCCATGATGAATTGGGGATTTAATCATATTCACCTGTCAGTGTTAACACTTCAATCAAGTATTAGATGAAATACTCTTAAACAAATGACACACACGAGAGAATGCGTCCCTAAAGCACAGTTGGTCCTTATGTATTTCTTGTTGTTTGGCCTTTATAAAGAGTCTTATTTTAACTGTGATACCAATAAGTATGTGATTAAACGTCAGTTTCTCAACATGGCGGCCCTTGCTCACAAGCTCTAGTTATTATGGACTTGATGGTAAAATAAAGAAAATGAGACATACCTGTGTAACACTTTTCCTTATTATGTAGTAAAATATGCAAACAACCATGAATGCTAACATTTGTGCGTTTTATAGGTTAAAAAACAATTTGATTTCATCTTCTACATTTTTTATTTTATAGAATTTGAAAGAACAGAAGTTGACAATGGCTGGCTGGCTATCATTCGTAAGTATAATTGATATCACGCTAAACGAACAAGTGCTACCTGCCACTAAACGCCATATTATGTCTTTCCCAGGGGTAACATTTGTTCATAGGTTCGGCATATCGAGAGTTCAACTTACAAGTCTACCTTTTTATGGTAGACGTGCTTGTGCTTTCTTACTCGAATATCATAATTAGTATACCCACCAAAGACCAAATATTAATTGAATTTGATAGATACAAGACGTTTGAAAAAAGTTCTCAGAGGCGGATCCAGGAATTCAGACTGGGGGCATAATGTCTATAAATTAGATACTTAAATGCTACATTTTTATCCTTACCCCCCCCCCCCCCCCCCCTCCCTGAATATGCCAGCTAATGGTTCTGATGACAGCGATATATGCGCGCTATAAAAAGTTCACTAACCTGGTGCGAAATGAGTCTTCGTCTAAATTCTGACGACAACAACAGGACACAGCAAAGCATCCCTTCCATGTCCCTTGTCTAGATCGGATTTTCAAAAAAAAGATTTCCTCTACGGAACAATGTATCGGTGGCGCACCCTTAACATTAATAACTTTCTCATCTTTCGCCTTATTAAGTTTCTAAAATATGCACTCGAACATAACCAATTCAAGTAAGTTTGTTTTATTTAATGCGTCGTTGTCATTTACACGCACGCTTTGCACGAGAAAAACGGACGTCCGAATTGCCAGCAGAGTCCACGCTTTCCACGCACGAAATTTTAGTAAAAAATCGATAAATTCAACGCGGACTTAATATCTGCATGACCTTTTAAAAAGACCACGTGGCCTGTGAACTTTCCTTATCCGATAGGGTACAGTTGTGCACTGTTATAGTGAAGTCTTTGGGATCCGAATAAATATCTCATAATATCCATACACTGCCGACTTGAGTATTGTTTTTACGGACTCAGACAAAATTTCTAATCGATACTAACTACCCAGTATTTCTCCAAACTATATGTCTAAAAAAAAGTTCTGCTGACTTACTGACCCTATTTTTTGTATTTGCGGGTTTGTTAGTGGAAACAATGTGTTTTTTTTGCCTATCCGTGTCAGTTTATTGTATATTCAAACATCTACATAAGGCCACCCATAAAAAAATCTGTGTTTGCTGTTACATGACTGATGCATTAAAACATGACCCAACCTAGTATGTTTTCATCGCTTTTGACCAAAAAAACAAGTTCTACAATGCATTTAGTCTTCGGTGTATGTGTGAAATACTTGCCCAAAATGCCGTTCTACTTACATTCTAAATTTTAGTTCGCGTTATTGCAAACAGGCAGTTTTAAAAGGATGGTCTATGTCTTTCAATGATATTTTGCTTGTAGGAATGGGAAGATGAAAGATTGGCGTGGAATAAAACAGCTAAAGATGACATTGAATATATATTTACTAAACCTGGTGACGTATGGAAGCCAGAACTAGTCGTTGATAACTCGTACGTATAGATTTTATTAAGTTTTATTCTAGCAATTACAGCGACTATCGTTCCGGCTCGACACCCGTGTGTGAACTATATTTCGATTTCGTTAAGGCAATACATGCATTTGTAATTCTAATAAATTGTTTCTTATTTACGATGAATCTTTAATGACATGTAACATGATACATATCTTGTGTGGTTTGAAGAGGAATAATTTAGAAACTGATAATTGATTGATAATACGAGTGATGGAAGATTGTATCATAAATAACACATTATGTCGTCTATCAGGGCAATATGAGATAAACAATCATGTTTATTTTTGAATGAAAATCAAAAGGCATATACATGGTTCAAACATTAAGTACGCATAGAAATTTAGTTCAGAAGAATGGGAAGTAAATTTGCCCACCATAAAAAGGAAAATAAGTTGTTATCATTTGCGATATCATATGTGCGAGTTGGTAAATATGAAAAAATAAAATTCAAGATAACATACAAGTTAACATTTTATATCAAATCAATTCAAATGTATTTTTCCCTCTAAAAGTATAGAAAATCTAGGAATTATAAAGAATGTGGACATGTTGTTAAGAATTAAACATACTGGTGCCGTAGAGTGGCAACCACCAGTAATGTTTGCACTTCATTGTCAGGTAATTATTTCTATGAACCAACACCATGCTATATATACTCGAATACATGTATCATTATCTTGTAATCATACGTATGTATAGTCAAACCTGTGTCAGCGGTCACCTCCGAAAATAAAGACCACCCTGTGTGTAAATACCATTCTTTTATAAATCGTCATGTATTATTTTGAGCTAAAAGCCCTTCGAATAATGGCCACCTGTCAATAAAGGTCACATGATGTCTCTAAGGAGGGTGCTTTTTGTTTACAGGTTTGACTGCTCATGTACGATAGGTAGATGTATCTGTTTTTTGTATGCTTGAGAATGTTATAGTATTTTGCCTTTTTTTCTATCCTTTCTGATATTTAAAATAAAATATTTCAGTTGTAGAAATTCGAGTACAATTTATGCATTAAAGTTAAAATCAATTTATATGGCTTTTATTTACGTATTTCATTAATGCTAATAGACTTTAAGTGTGCTCACACTGTATCTTTATTAGAAGGCAAAAAATAAATGTTGCAACATGGACATCTTTTTTATTTCATTTTTTTTTTTTTATATTTCACAATCATTTTATTCTTTAAAGACCGTCTTTGATCTTCACAATCAGAAGGACCATTTTCACAGGTGGTCTTTAACCGAAGTTTGAGAGTACAGTAGAACACGATTATCATTTATCATGAATTCATGGAGACCCGAATAATTATTTCTCTTTATACATATTTCACTTTGGCCATAAAAATGAAATAAAGAATTAACGGCCCGACTACACTAAATCCGAATCTTTGCTATATCCGAATATTCGCTGTATCCGAATCTACAACATATCCGAATATTCGCTATATCAGAATTATCAATATATCCGAATATTCGCTATATTCGAATCTTCGCTATATCCGAATCTTCGCTATATCCGAATCTTCAATATATCCGAATATTCTCTGTATCCGAATATTCTCTGTATCCGAGATGAGTATAACCGTGTTTGACTGTATATTGCCACAATGCCGATTGCGGAGAATGTACAGTTTGTTATTTGTTTATCTGATATTTAATGGCCCATTTGACAGCTATGGTCATTTCAGAGAGGCCCCAGAGAGGGGGGATACGATGCAGATGGAAGGGGTATTAAAATTCCAACTCTTAAATTTCGAACAGTTGCATTATATATTATTAGACAAATTGATTCTACAAAGTCTTGGATGATTATTGATACTTATTTACAGACTAACAGATCTAGATATTATAGCAAATTCGGGCCTCAGCCTTAGATTGAAACATGACGGGACAGTTGAATGGGAGCCGCTACAACTGTTTGAAGTTCACTGCCAGGTTGGTCTCCGTTGTGTGAAATCGTCAAATTCCTTACTTTTGAAAGGTTCCGCTAGTATTTTTCTCCATCCTGTTTGCACTGTCTTAATCGCTTTCCTTTCATTCATTCGGCACGCCTCTGTCGTCGATTATGTCTAGATCGAGGTACGGAATCTGTCGAGGTATGGTGAATGTCTGTCCAATGTAAAAAAATA
This sequence comes from Lutraria lutraria, assembly GCA_964023205.1. Taxonomy (NCBI): domain Eukaryota; kingdom Metazoa; phylum Mollusca; class Bivalvia; order Venerida; family Mactridae; genus Lutraria; species Lutraria lutraria. The sequence goes on along the minus strand of OZ026851.1, from coordinate 5,117,794 downwards.
GATTCAGAAACTGCCGAAACATTTTGTTACCCGACCTACAAAATGTAGCCGAGTAGTCATCCTGGGTCGTATATATTCATTTGAAGAGGCTGGAAGAAATGTAAAAGTACATTTTTCTAAATGACATGTTTATTAAATACTAGTAATTAGATGCGAAAACAAAATTCAGTTGAATATCTGAATCTAAAAATATTGACCTTTACCTACTTTGTAAGAATTAAGTTATTAACTTTTTTTCGGGTAAACCCCATTTATTTGCCTCACCAAAGGTGGCATGGGACCATAGGTTATTCTGTCATGATTGTCTGAAAAGAACAAACCATTATTTTTGCAAGCTTTTGTAAACATGATCCTATCAAGTAAGTCCCGGTTATTGTGTTTTTTTGGGCTCCCAAATATTAACTGGACTATATCCATAACATTGAAATAATGAAGCTAGAGGGCTTGCTCGGGAAAATACTCATTATATCTGACACTTCACTCAATCTGAGTTCACTATAACCGTGTTTAACTATACTATGTTTAGTTATTGTTCACATATATTTTGTACGCATAATTTTAGTTCGTTTATTTTTGCACGTTTCCCCATTATTTTGTTGTTGTTGTTGTCGTTTTTACATTTAAGGCTAGAAAAAACAGTCATATTATTTTATAATTGCATTACAAATCAAAGTACTGAAAGTACTCATGGAAAACTGAACTTACATCGACTTACACTGCAGCTTGGAACGGGAACCTGTTTAACACTTGTATGGCGAATGTATAGAAAACGTAGGCCTACTTTGGTCCGCATCAAAATTCATGCGCACCGATCGAGTGACCGCCATAGAAGCTATACTATAGTTCAGTTTCCCAAACAAACTAAAAAACGTAAGCAAGGCAAAAACCTTTCAATTCCGATTTTTAATACAACTTTTGAACTTTTGATGTACGATTCACCCCGCATATGTTCGTACTTCAGACTTAGCTACTAAAAACTGGGCGGGCGCATATAAACAAGGCAATTCGGGCAACAGTATACACGGCCATTTTTTCTGACCTGTATTATACTCAAACCCATCTATAATGGCCACAACATGAGTCTAATAATATGCCATATTGGGGATGGTCCTTATTCAGAATTTCTGGTGTTTGAATAAACTACAAACACTTGCATTGGAGATTGAAACATGCGTAAAAGACTTTACAGCTACATTGCTCCCTATTCACATATTGCCTTTAGCAGTTACACAGGTACGGTCAGCCTTGGGTTTATAAGCAAAAAGAACATCGGCAGTATGGAAAAAAACGGCCATAACATGCCATTTACATCTCGATAGTACATGTACATTTTATGAACAGTCAAGCATGTCATAGCGGCCACCTCCGAATAAAGGCTACTCTTAAATAATGGAGGCATTATATCTGTCCCGTGGTTGGCCATTATACTCACATATTTGCCTGTTCTTCATGAATTTATCATGATTATATCATCAAAATGCCAAGCACTCCGTATGCTATTTTACAACGCAAATAGCACGAATGTTGATTTATTAATGATATAATTCCCATTATCCGAGTGGCTCCATTGAGAATTTACTGGTAGTATATATGTATATGAATACTAGGCCTATGTCATGACTTACATTAATCGTTCCGCATTTACAATAATTATTCTTTTTAACTATAAATGATTTATTTCTCTATGGAACATGATTTTAATCTTCTGTTTAAATAAATAATAGCTTAGATCATAATGCAATTATAAACTTCCTCGAAAAAGTCAGTGTCCACTTGGTTAGAAGGAAATTCTTTTCCACTTACAGGGCCAAATAATAGTCAAAATGTACAAAAATGTATTGGCTACACGATATTCAACAAAAAGGCGAAATGTTTGAAAGATTATTTTCTTTAACTTATGATGATAAATCCGTAATTCTATGATCTTTGTATCTAAAACAGTTATTCCCAATGATAAATTTGCACACATTCTTTTTCGTGTTAGTATAGTACAAAATTGAAGGTGTTCTCTGGCACATATAATATTTATAACATTATCACTCTATCGGGATCTATGGAACTGTGAACGTTTTTTATCTATAAGAGCAAATATGTCATAGATCAACTGTTTTATCTTATTGCGTGTGTTGTTAAGTGGATTACTATGGCAACAGTAAAACCTCAATATTCAGACCACCTTTCGTACTGAAATCATTGGTTTTAATATTGAGATTGTCTCGTTCAAAGGTCGAGAGATATTGAGAATAAAGATTGAAAACCCGTCCGAGAACATGAAGCCCGTGGTTTATATAAGAATAACCTTTATTCACAGGATGGTCTTTATTCGGAGGTGGGCGCTAACACAGGTTTGACAGTACCTATAAGAGTATTCCTAAGTCGCTACTTCCGTAATTATAAACCAAGGAAGTAGATACAGTTAAACTTGTGTTAGCGGCCACATCAGAATAAAGGCCATATTTTCCACTTTATATCTGCGTACACCATAACCATATTTAATTGTTTTTATTTTTAATACACTGTACAAAACACTAATACACCTTAAAACCGGACCCCCTTACGAACTGGTCCAGAAGTCCGGTTTTCTGAGAATTCCGGTATTCAGACATTTTTTGATAAATTTAGAAAATAATGGGACTAGAAAAATTGTATATTCAGAGAATTCCGGTTTTCAGAAATTCCGGTTTTCATGAAGTCCGGTTTTCTGGAAGTCCGGTTTTCAGGGAGTCCGGTTTTCCGGAAGTCCGGTTTTCAGGGATTTTAATTGTTTTCAGGTTGATGTAACTTACTATCCATATGATCAGCAGAAATGTGCAGTGGAGATTGTAAGCTGGGCCTATATCTATGAAGAAGTTGTACTTGATCATTTGTTCTCAAACGTCAATCTGGAAGATTTTGAGTATGTTCTTAACCCATTTTTGTGCAGGTGCTAAAAAGGGATGTTGACTCAATCAGAGACCTGGTGCAGTCACTAATACCCCGGTGATTAATCAATTAGTAATCAAACCAAATAATAATGTTTTGATTTAAAATTTAATGGAGAATAAATTCATTGCTTTTAAAAACAACACATGGGTTTATTGACTGGGTTTTATTTTAGTCCGACTTAAAAAGAAATAATAATTCAAGTTTATTACTCATTCATTTAATCCAACATTGATTGATTTTTCCGTTGATTTCATTCTCATAGCATTCAAGCTAAAATAAAAGTTTGAAAGCCTTTTAGAACTTAGTTGCATTTAAAACAGCCTCCCCGGGGGTAAGGTGGCAAAACATTAATGACTTCACAAACCAGTTTAATTGCTCAAATCAATTACATCTATTTTTGTTTACCTGCACGTGATAAATCAATAGCGTTTTAGTGTTTGTGCGAGTGTGTGTTTTTTTACAATAGGTAAATGAATTAAATCAATATAATTAAGAACGAATATTAATCAAACTTGCAGACTGTCTGTCCAACTAAATCAATTGTACATTAAAAACAAAAATAATGCTGCACATTGTGCATCCAGAAATCAATACCAGCGTCAATGTTTTTCCATTTTATTAAAATACAAATGTAATAAATTACAAATGCAATCGATTAACGATTGAGGAAATACAGCCCCTATTGAATTCGCCGATGCTTTACAGCAGCGGAATTTTGTACTTAAAGAATAATGACCATGTTTTGGCTAGCTGTGGCGTTAAAAAACAGGCATACCTTTGTGAAAAATCGATTTACATGTACATGAAATAAAAGTGTGATTTTTTGTATACGTACAGAACTGAATTTAACCTTATAGCACTCATGAAAGCTCAAATGAAAATATATTTGTACATGTATAATAATATGTGAATTCCATAAAATACGAGTAGAAGTAATTTACGTCCATAAATACAATGTGATTACATGTTACATGACTTTTGCGCGTTACGCCTTGGAATTGTTACCCAAAATATGTTCTTTTTTTCAGACGGCATGGTGAATGGGTTATTAAGGATACAGAGGTCGAGGATAAAAACCTTACAGAGCATTTACCGGACGGTTCCGTACGGACCTATCCACAGCTCGATTTTTGGTTATTTCTTCGTTAGTATACAAAATGCATGTACATGTATAATCAAAGCGCGTTACTCCCTCCCAACAAAAGAAACATTCATAATTATGTAGAGAAATATTACAACATCGATTTTCAAGTTTTTTTCATGAAAGTTATTACATTTGACAAGGCAGATAATCTAGCTAGTAGCTACACAGAATCCTCTGAGTTGCACTCTGTAGATTCCTGTCAATGATTGTTTTATTTACGAGGCACACATATACCAGAAAAAAGGGGCGTGTCTTTGCTATTAGCATCGTAAATTAGTAATGTACATTCTGTACCTATATACTGCAACAATAAATGAACATTTTCCTTTTATACGCATACACAACAAGTTGCATATATACATCATGAAAACCATGCAATGAGTGCCATGTATACAATATGAAGAACAAATACTAGTATGATATGCGTTAATTAGCGCCGCTGTTAGTGTTATACATACATTCTTCATATACTTTGATACTTGTTATACATTGTAGACTTTTATAAATTGAGCTTGTTGTTTCTGATCATTGAAATCTTATTTATTTTTCTAGGACGACGTACAGAATTCTACAATCTTAATGTTGTCATGCCAATCATTCTGACGTCATTAATGGTTGTCCTGGTGTTCATTGTGCCAAGAGATTCTGGTGAAAAAGTCTCGTATGTTCTCACGATATTCCTTTCTCTCGCGGTACTTCTGACCATAGTTGCTGACTCACTTCCACCGACGTCCTATAACCATATCAGTGTTAGGTTCGTATAGTTACTTGCATAACTGTTTATCGTAAGGTTTGTTTTATGCAAAGGGAAATCAACTATTACAACAAAGGCCACGTTTGGAACTCTTCCAATCATTCACGTTTCAGTTTATATACATATATAGACTTATTTGGAAATAAGACAAAATAATTATCCAACATTTCACATACATGCACATGTATTACAAA